>JAQBSW010001128.1:0-148490 GCA_029291075.1 Eudiplozoon nipponicum
GCGACCACTGGCTCCTGCTAAGCTGAAAGCTGCCCAAGAAGAATTCTCAAGGCTTTTGGAAGAGGGAATCATCAGACCATCGAAAAGTTCATGGGCGTCACCACTGCACTTAGTCTCAAAATCAAACGGATCGTACAGAGCCTGTGGAGACTACCGTAAGCTAAATTCAGTGACAAAATCTGATGCATATCCTATTCCAAATATCAACACATTACTTGAAAAACTCAACGGCAGCAATTTCTTCTCAGTGATTGACCTCAGACAAGCGTACCATCACATACCGGTAGCACCAGAGGATATCGAGAAAACTGCAGTCATCACTCCATTTGGCCTTTTTGAATATCTTTACATGCCTTTTGGACTCAAGTGTGCTACTCAGACATTTCAAAGATTCATAGACAACATACTTCGCGACGACTCTGCTTATTGTATGTCATATCTAGATGACATTATGGTATTCAGTCCAGATCTAGAATCTCATGCGAAACATCTACGAAATGTCCTCTCACGCTTATCCAACCACGGACTCAAGATCAACTGTGACAAGACGCAGATTGCAACTTCATCCGTCGACTTCTTGGGGCATCGTATCACGGCCCAAGGTATTCAACCGTTGCCGTCAAAGACGAATTCAATCAAGAATATCAAGTCACCAAGGACTTTGAGCGATTTGCAGAAAATCCTGGGAGTACTAAACTATTATCGCAAGTTCCTTCCAGGCCTTTCAAAACAACTTTATCCTTTGTGCAGGCACCTGCAGAACCGAAAAGGACTTAGCAAGAATTCCATCATTGCTTGGTCATCCGAAGACGAGGAATTACTTCGACTTGCCATCAACTCGTTAGCAAATGCCACAATGCTAACGCATCCAGATTTTGAAAGCCATTTCTACTCACGACAGATGCTTCTGAATTCGCTATTGGAGCCACGTTGGAACAAGAGATCGACGGAGTTCGGAAGCCTATCAGTTTCTACTGGCGTACTCTCCAACCAGTAGAAACGAGGTACGACACTTTCGGCCGAGAACTTCTCGCCATCCACGACGCAGTGCGCCATTTTATCAGCATCATTGGCAGTAGCAGATTTGTTGTTTTCACAGATCATGCACCACTAGTTAGCGCACTTCGAAACGCAACTTCATCTATCGCCAAGTACCCTGCCAGAGTGGAAAGACAGCTTTCTCGTCTAAGCGAATGGCAATTTGACGTCTTTCACGTCAAGGGCAAACAGAACTTCATTGCAGATGCCCTGTCTAGGCCAGACGTCTCTACAACCACCTTCGCCGTCACCATTCACTGTCAACTCCGTGGCACTCAGTGAACCTGCACTAACGCCAACTCTCCTGCGAACTGAACAACGCGGTGACATTCACATTCAAAGATCAATAGCCCGTCACCCAACCAAGTTCATATGCCGTCTGTGGGAAGGCTTACCAACTGTTTACTTCACGGGTACGCAGCCCAACAAGCCAGTTCTGCCGACCAGCCTTCAGAGAAAGGTTTTCGATTCAATTCACTCAATTTCTCACCCAGGAAGCCAAGCGACTGTCCGACTTCTTACAGATCGTTTCTGGGGTCACAGACTTGGGCAGAATGTTAAACGATGGGTCTCAGAGTGTGCAATTTGTCAGAAAAACAAGATCACACGACACACTCGTTCTAGGTTGCAACATTTTCGGTCTACTTCTCGCCTAGCCATCGTCCACATCGACATAGTTCATCTGACAAAGGTTCAAGGTTTCAGCTACCTTCTAACTATGATCGATAGATTTACACGGTGGCCTGCGGCATTACCTCTTGGCACCATTTCTGCAGACGAAGTAACTAACGGTTTTATCTCTGCATGGATATCCAATTACGGTGTTCCCAATGAGGTCATCACGGACAGAGGCACTTGCTTCTCATCTGATCGTTTCAAAACCACCTTGCGGTACATGGGATGCATCTTACGCCAGACGACTGCCTACCATCCCCAAGCTAATGGCATGGTAGAGAGAATGCATAGGGAACTCAAAGCAGCTTTAGCATCCTCGTCCATTAATGGCAACTGGGTCGATGCACTACCTTTAGTTCTGCTGGCCATGCGTTCCCGTACTCGAGAATCCATTAAAACGTCTGCGTCACAACTCTTGTATGGCATGGATCTACGCCTGCCTAGTCAGCTCCCACGTCTACTACCGGCACAAGATGACCCACAAAACGAAGCTACCCGCCTTCGACTTCATTTCGGTAACATGTCCGAACAGCAGCCGAGACACACGCCTCGTCCAGTCTTCGTTCACCCACAGCTCCACAGCTGCAAGAGAGTACTCGTTCGCAACAATAATGCTGTTGCACCACCACAACCCAAGTATCGCGGTCCTTACCCGATTTTACTAAGACAGCCAAAATACTTCATCATTATGCAAGGCGCTACACCGACATCAGTAAGCATAGACAGGTTAAAACCGTTTATCGAACCACCTGATCCTGAGAGCGTTCAACCTTCTACACACGTCTCAGGCTCCGTCTGCCCACAATCTCAACCTGCTTTGTATAACGCGTAATTAATTTTTTTAAACATTAACATTTAACTATAAATTTTTTTTAACCTTACGTTAATTTTCGTATTTGTCTCACGTGGCATAACCAGCTGTTCTTAGCTAACAATTGTGTAGCATTTTTGAACAGTTCTTTGGTATTATGCCATCTCTGAGGCAATGTTCGTGTACATATTTTTATGCAATTACCTTTGATTTTAATGTATATATATTTTACATTATAATGTATTTCTCACACATGACATTACACTGCCTATTTTGGTATGACCAGCTACTTAGAGCTAACGCTTTCGTGTAGCAACACTAAGTAGTGATCAGCTTCATATCATGGTACAGGCCACTTTCAATGCATATCTCAACTTTATCTATTTCACAAAGTCCACTCTACAAATGTCATGACCACAACGTCGAGCACTCTAGCTCCTTTGGTCGTATACAAACACATTGACAACGATCCAACCTGCTTAGGTTTTAACTTAAACCTGGCAAATTCAGAGGCGATTTACCTCGAAATCTTCACGCTGCGGCTCCAAAAACTTACACTGCTCTATTTTGCCTCACGTGCTATGACCGTCCACTAGAGCTAACAATTTGTGTAGCAATTCCTAGTGGTTACCTGGCATCATATCATTGTTGAAGCAACCAACAAGCATATTTAAGCCCAGCACTTATGGTTCATCATATTTTTGCTTAACTTGGTTCGAACTCTGTCATGCATTTCTTATCTAGCCTCGCAGAGAGGAATATTTTTTTTTCTTTTTTTCAGAGAGGAAAGTGTTGTAACGCGTTTAACCAATAGTATGCAAGTACACATATTGCATGCTATTTAAGCACGGTAATTTACCATGCAAGTCAGTTGTGTCATTTGCCGTCTACCTGCTTCACGCGTGTGTGTTCTGTCGGCTGTCAATACGTGTGCGCTCTGTCGGCTGTCAATACCTACGCTGGTGATTTGATAGTTTCACCAACAACTAACTACATCCGAGACTCATCTTGATGCGGGATACCGGAGAGACGAGCCAATTGAGTGCAGGACCTGCAGGACACCATCCACAACGCGATTACAGCTCAACCACGGGAGCAAAAACTCAACCAGAGTCCACCCAAGGCTCTAGGACATCTTCAACTCTGAAGACTTCAAGCGAACGAATTACCAGGCCCTCTTAAGGGCCCCCATATCAGTAACTAATCTCTATTCAGAGCACCTTAACCGAGTTTGTAACGTCGTACGGCATTTACTTGAAGCCGGGGCGTTTACACTACGGTTATGCAAGAAAAATTTGAAAATTATTTAAAGAAAAAGTAAGCAATATAATGAAATAAGATAGATGCCCTTCAATAAGCATTCACCTTATTGAGAAATTTAAACTTAAAATAATAGTTCAAATGATTAAATTTATAAGGACTTTATTATTAATCATTGTTTAACCATTAAATATAAATTAATACAAATAATAAGCAAGTCCTAATCCAATGTACTTCATATTTTGCTGGAGCTAGTTTCATATTATGATTCATGCAATCGTTTTGTCCTACCATTAGCTTGTAACACGCGGCTCCGCATTACAACCCAACGATTCTTCAATTTTGACAAATATAGTGCTCTTTAAAGGTCAAATAATCTAACTCTGGTTCTTCACAATATTTCTCCAAACTGTGATTTTAGAAACAATCTCTATTAGTTTCAAGCAGCTTTATTTAAGATTTCTTGAACTGCAATTTTAATTGTAATTAATAAGATTTTGTTTAATAAATAGACACACCCGCGCGCAATACGCAGGGAACATACGGTGGATTATAGTGCCCTTGTGGATTTATTCTTCTTCTTTGAATTATTCTCAGTTTATACGATGAATTACTGTTTGTACATGATTCTACGTATCAGAACATCAGAGTACAATGGATTGTTATAATTAAATAATTTAAAAACCTAGCAAACAGTGGAATAATTATTTGTGATGTTTTTCAGTGACTTTATTTATATCATCATATATTTTCAATCATTTACATGTATTCATCACGATTCAGACGTTTGTTTAACTCTGAATTGATAATTGCTTGTGTTGACAATATATTGTTTTGTTGCCGTCTAGAGCACGGTCCGTTTTGTTTAACTGTGAATTGATAATTACTTGTGTTGACAATATATCGTTTTGTTGCCGTCTAGAGCACGGTCCGTTTTGTTCAAATGTGAATTTTGATTTTGCATTGCAACATTGTGTACAATATACGTATGATGATTCGACTTAGCCTTCTCACATCACCCATCGGAAAATGGTCGGGGACCAATCATAAGCACGGATCACAACAGCAGCTACCAGGCATATGTAGGAATGGTATAGCATCACTAAATAGATAGCTACCCCGCAAAACCTCTTATAATAACCACAAAACCTCCTGCAAGCTAATAATGTATTCCAAATTGAATCTAATGATTGTTCAGCATCCATTTCATTCGTAATGTCACTGCTAGATTGAATTTCGACAGATTTTCTAATCAATCTCTTCATTTTGTTACGACGGCATACTGATATGCGTCTATAACCATGTCAGTAATTAGTTTGTTTGGGCTTCACAAAATAACTGACACCATCCGATTTAGCAATAGGTACATACTTACAAGAAGTTCTATGGTCGCCTCTTCCTGCCTTGAATGGGTGCAAAGTTTAATCCATATACATGTAAATAAAATCAGTGCATGTGATCTCATGCACTCCTGATGCTTTTAAGGGTTCGATCATTTCATTTTGTTACAGAATCAAGTGTCTTTGGTAAGTTACAGTTTAAAAACAGTCCTTATATTGTATTTTAGAGCTATCGATTTTACATTTCTACTTAATTTAGAGTGTGTTAATACCATGATCTTACCATCTTCCTTTTCTTTATTAGACTTAAGGACCCTCAAAGTGAGATCAAGTTTGCCCACATCATCTATCATTGTTTCTTCTATTAAATGAAATGGATAACCATTAACCTTAAATAAATTGCGCTGTCTGTCAAATTCCATCTTCCTTTAATTTATGTCTGGTAATGTAAGGCTTCATAATGTTAATGACTTAAAGATAACGAGTAAGTATCCTTACAAAGTATATCTTTTTCTAACTCCTGACCATTTCTAACAAATTTAACACCTCAAAATAGTAATTCATATGCTGACTCTCTTTCCAGATCAAATTGAATTTAACTCAGCCGATTTGTTAAATTAAAGTAATATAACATTTCATCACTATCATTGTTCAACATAATAAGTATGTCGTCCAAGAACTATATGTACAATTTTGGCTTCAGTGGTGTCTTATCCAATAGATTATTTTTTCATTAATGCACAAATATAACAGTTAAATACTGATTGTTGCGGAGAACTAATATATATGCAAGTATGTGTTAGGTGCTGCGAACCTAGTAACAAATTAGTTCAATTGTGACCAGAAGGATTAAACAAAGGCAGCATGAACGGAAAGTATAATCTCATGCACATTCGTTTCGTGCTTACTGGCGACTCATCGGTAGGAGCCGGTATTACGCCCTTTAACCACTATATATTTGGTAGAAGAATGTGGAATAATAGGACGGTACATCTCCTAGACAATGCAAACCCAAGCACGAAACAAATGTGCATGAGATTAAAATTTCCGTCCATGCTGACTTTGGTTTATCCTTCTGGTCACAACTGAACTAACTTGGATACTAGGTTCGCAACACCTAATACATACGTTGAATATATATTAGTTCTCCGCAACAAACAGTATTTAACTGTAATATATTGAATTGAATGATGTCATGCTTACCGCGAAATGTGATAACTGATATCGATCAAGGCCAGTGTGTATGGATTTACTGGAGTAAAAGGTGTTCAGAAATTGTTGTAATTCTCAATTTCGGTGAAATATAACGTAAATTCATATCCATCAGTTTGGTACTATGTACCGATTTGGAAACAATAGTGTTAGTACCATGTACATTTTCGGTAAAATAATGTTGGTATCGGTTACTAACACAATAGCCATAGTGTTAGTATCCTTACAAACTCTCTCTCTCTCTATTATATGTATATATATATATATATATATATAGATAGATAGATAGATAGATTATATACTGTGAGTTAGCGTTGAAGTCGCATTGTCGTAGACTTTATATGATATTAGCTTCACCATTGCAGGTTTACACATTCGTCTAGGAGATTGTACCGTCCTATTATCCCACATACGTGACCAATATATATAGTGGTTAAAGGGCGTAATACCGGCTCCTACTGACGCGTCGCCAGTAAGCACGAAACTAATGTGCATGAGATTATACTTTCCTTTCATGCTGCCTTTGGTTTATCCTTCTTGTCACAACTGAACTAATTTGTTACTAGGTTCGCAACACCTAATACATACTTGCATATATATTAGTTCTCCGCAACAAATAGTATTTAACTGTTATATATTGAATTGAATGATGTCATGCTTACCGCGAAATTTGATAACTGATATCAATCAAGGCCAGGGTATATAAATTTACTGGAGTAACAGGTGTTCGTAAATTGTTGTAATTCTCAATTTCGGTGAACTATAGCATAAATTGATATCCATCAGTTTGGTAACATGTACCGATTTGGAAACAATAGTGTTAGTATCATGTACCTTTTTGGTACAATAATGTTGGTATCGGTTACTAACACAATAGCCATAGTGTAGTATCCTATGCAGACTCTGTATAAATATTATATAGTGTAAGTTTGCGTTGAAGTCGCATTGTTGTAAATCTATATGATGGTAGCTTCACTATAGTAGGTTTACACATTCGTCTAGGAGATTGTATCGTCCTATTATCCCGCATACTTGACCAAAATATATAGTGGTTAAAGGGCGTAATACCGGCTCCTACTGATGAGTCGCCAATAAGCACGAAACGAATATGCATGGGATTATACTTTCCGTTCATGCTGCTTTTGGTTTATCCTTCTGGTCACAACTGAACTAATTTGTTACTATGTTTGCAGCACCTAATATATACTTGCATAAATATTTTTGCAATAGGAACCGACAAAGATTGTTCCATTAGGACTCCTCGAATTTGTTTATAAAATTGTTTCGTAAATCTAATATAAGTAGAGAACATACATATACACATCATCTACATATGGTAGTCAATCTATATTTGAATTTGTTTCGTATTAGGGCGTGATCAAATCGGAAATGTCGAAAACAATCAAGGGTTTCATGTTCCGTTATATTCCTGTACATAGATGCTACATCTAACATCACTAATCTATCATTTTCATCTAGTACAAATTTATCAACGATTTCAACAATGTGTGGTCTAAGAAATAGGAATATTTTCTTATTCTATGACACGGAATCTTAGAAATATATTGAACCCTAACAATTCTTCTTTAAATATTACCTAGCCTATGCACTTTAACCAAACCACACCTTCTGGTTGTAACTGTATCTCTTTATTTGTATGAATTACCATGCGCCAAATCTAATTTTCCACTTGCAATCATATAATGATTAATTATTTTATTTGCCCTTGTAACGTGTTCATTGGGTCTTTTATTGTTTTTGAGTATACTTCCGCATTACTTAACTGTTCTAACATTTTATTAATATAATCGGATTGACTCATCAGATCTGTAGATTAAAAATTCAATATAAGGACCGTTTTAAAACAGTACTTTGCCTTATGTACTACATTCCCAAAACAAAAAGACAAGATTGAACCCTTACAAACATCAGGATAGTATGAAATCCCATGCAAGTTTGTATTCTCATATATGTTCGTGAGACAATGTGCTCAATCAAGATAAGAAGTGGCAAACAGAGTACTGCATGTAAGTATGGACATGTTTCTGTATCTATTCCTGTCCGTAATGTCGTGGGAAATGGACATATTATTAACTGGAATGATTGTAGACGTATGAAAATAAGTAGTCGTACCAGGAAGATGGGATGTATTAGAGAATCTATCGAAATTAAATCAGGAGGTTCAATTTCTAATACAGCATTCGCTAATGGTAGGATTAGACAATTTCATGAATCAAAATATGAAGCTAGCTCTTGAAAATAATTAAGAATATCGGATTAATTCGGGCTTATTACTGAGCTTATTATCTAATTTACGAGCAATCAATTTTTGAGAATATATTCCTTAAATTTTACCCCTTCTACTGTTCATTTTAATTTTAAAACACTTAGAGAGTTGAACGTTTCTTAAAAGGATGGTTTCTTCTTTCCATATATTGCTTATTTTTTAATTAAATGATTGTCAAATTTTTTTTGTCTAACCATCACTTATTTTATTTCATATCTTAATTAAGCTTCTTATTTTATTGATTATGACTTCTTGTGTCTAAATTCTTCCCCCATAATCTTAAGAGATTATTCTAGTAATACAGCATTTCAAACATTAAAAATTAAAAGAATCTGATGCGTGTAAAGGGTAATTTAATGTCCATTAACTGCAGTTTAAATTAAATGGACGTACGTGTGTATTAGTTATATTTAATTGAATATATTTTACTTATGTATACACACATGCACACGCGAGATTTGCGACTATTTAATGGTTTGACAACAACTGTTACTAATCAAGCCAACCATAATTACAACTTGAGTGGTTCAAGTGAATGTTTACATGTGGATGGCTCGTTCTGATTTCTTATTTTATCACTTACAGTGGTATGCGGTTAAGTTTAATGTTTCTGATTCCACATGGGCAAGATATATATGATGGTCGATCGACATCTCATAAACACACTTTAATCATTATCATGGTCCAGATGTAGAAATTAATCTAGGTGTTTTATTATTTATCACTCGATTACCTTAAAAAAGAACCCTTGAGATAAAACTTAAACCATTAGCAACATTCTGTCTGTTAAATTTAGTCAACGTACGTTTCAACATCGCTATACTACTGTTTGAAATTATTCCAACTTTCGAAATCTATTAAGAATAAAAAAGAATTAAGAAACACTGCAGAGAAACGTGTAGACAATCTATTTAATATCCTAGGTTTCAGTCTTTTTGCTAGATTTAAATTTCATCTTTAAATTTATAAAGCGTTTCTAATCTGGTTCTGTTATTCACACGCTACTACAAAGTGATTCTGATTAGATAGTTTATGCCAAAAGTTATTAACAATCCACACAGTTTAACAAAATACGGCTTTAAATTTTAATTTGAAATCACATTGAAATATACCTGCGTGTATTACCAGCTTGTCTACTTGTTCATATGTATAATAATCATGCAGATGTTTGTAGCTCATTTTTTGTTTACTTTTAAGTATGGACAATTTAATTATTTTGACGATAGACAAATAGTTATAAATATAGAGTATATTGCATTATGTAGCATATCCTGTCTAAACGTTTTGATACTGTAATTTAGGTTACATTTAACAACAATATTTTAAAGTGTCAAATTATATCGCCGATAATTTGTAAATTAATAAAAATGAAATATACAAATGTATTATCTTATTCTGAATTAATAAGGACATTAACCAAGCACGTGTGACCTGCATTAATTTAAGTGCAATGCATTTGCTTGCTACCTGCAATAGCAGCCCCCTTCTGTCTCATAAACTGCATGCGGCTGCCTTTCTCATTAGCTATTTTAAACACCCCAATTCACTAGCACAATTTGATGTCAGTCGCGCAAAAGTCTTGCAGCTACGAATCCGTCCAATCGTTACCGTTTCATTTAGTAATCGGATTTCAAAGTTTGTCAGCATTTTGGTGGTTTCGCAAATCATCAATAGAATTCACCAAGGTTTCAAATCATCGATCGCCTCGTATAAAGGTCTGACTATGGTCCCATACTATCTGCTGAGTTCACAGGTTAAGGTCTTGCTGTACGTCTTCTATGTTGAGTTTTCTCCTGCCGCCTTCATTGCATAGCGAACTTCAATTGACGATAGTTGATATATAAAAGTGTAAAGTTTGTCCTATCAAAATTCAATTTCAATACATTTATTTTTATTGTGTTCTAGTTATATGTTTGGTAATAGATCTTGCAAATTATTACATTTATTTTTAATTTTTATCCCATTTAATTCTGTAAATAATAAATATAATTTTAGAATTCTTGATTCTTTTGTCTATGAGCGAAACCTAAAAACAAAAATATGATGTGATAGGAAAGAGATGAAAAAGTATACTATAAAACTTATAAATTTATAACATAATTTATGTTTAACAAATTTTTGAAATTATAAAATGTTTGACCTCTGAGTTTTCCAAAGTTGGTGCTATTAATACAGGTAGAACTGATCTAGTTTCCTTGTTTTCATGTTTTAATTTGGTTTTCGCGAATACTGTTGTCCAGTGTTTAAAATAAACTCAAGTTATATAGGAATATATCTTTCTTAACCACCTTCATTAAATAAAAAGATTAAAGTCAAAGGTTGTATAAATTCAGCAGTACAGGTATAATCTGTTCACTGACCTACGCCAAATGGTCTCAATCGTACCTGAAAAACCTTTCTATTTAGAGAAATCCATATGGCTAGTGAGTTTTCAAGGGCTAGTATAACCCAAAGAGACTTAATTTATTATTTATATTGTTCTAAATAATTGCGTATTCGACTAGATTAAATATTTTATTGCCAAAAATATGACTTTTATTAGGTGTTGCGAACCTAGTAACAAATTAGTTCAGATGTGACCAGAAGGATAAACCAAAGGCAGCGTGAACGGGAAGTATAATCTCATGCACATTCGTTTCGTGCTTACTGGCGACTCATCAGTAGGAGCCGGTATTACGCCCTTTAAACACTATATATTTGGTCAAAAATTGTGGAATAATAGGGCGGTACAATCTCCTAGACGAATGTGTAAACCTGCAATAGTGAAGCTAACATCATATAGTCTACGACAATGCGACTTCAATGCTAACTCACACTATATAATATATATACCGAGTCTGTAAAGGATACTAACATTATGGCTATTGTGTTAGTAACTGATACCTTTTTGAAATCGATGAGTACCGGATACTAACACTATGGTTTCCGAGTCGGTACATGATACCAACCTGATGGATATAAATTTATGCTAAAGTTCACCCAAATTGAGAATTATAACAATTTCCGAACACCTGTTACTCCAGTTAAACCATACACTCTGGCCTTCATCGATATCAGTTATCACATTTCGCGGTAAGCATGACATCATTCAATTCAATATATTACAGTTAAATACTGTTTGTTGCGAAGAACTAATATATATGAAAGTATGTATTAGGTTTTGCGAACCTAGTAACAAATTAGTTCAGTTGTGACCAGAAGGATAAACCAAAGGCAGCATGAACGGAAAGTATAATCTCATGTACATTCGTTTCGTGCTTACTGGCGACTCATCAGTAGGAGCCGGTATTACGCCCTTTAACAACTATATATTTTAGTCAAGAATGTGGGATAATAGGACGGTACAATCTCCTAGACGAATGTGTAAATCTAAAATAGTGAAGCTAACTCATCTAAAGTCAACGACAATGTGACTTCAATGCTAACTCACAGTATATAATATATATACCGAGTCTGTAAAGGAGAACTAATATATATGCAAGTATGTATTAGGTGTTGCGAACCTAGTAACATATTGTTGTGACCAGAAGGATAAACCAAAGACTGCATTATATAGCATGAACTGATGAGTCGCCAGTAAGCACAAAACGAATTTACATTAGATTATACTTTCCGTTCATGCTGCCTTTGGTTTATCCTTCTGGTCACAACTGAACTAATTTGTTACTAGGTTTGCAACACCTAAAACATACTTGCATATATATTAGTTCTCCGCAACAAACAATATTTAACAGTTAAAAATATGACTTGTTACGAAAATTCTATTTTAAAATATCTGATGCTATATTGAATTACGTTTAAAACATTTCATCACTTGTAATATATCTTTTAAATAGGACCAAAAGGAAATTCTATAATTATCATGAATGTTAGGTATAGTGACAAGTATGCATGGTGTTCGTGCATAGTGACTACTTTTCGGTAGAAACCAGCACTTCGTCCAATAGTTACAATATGTTTAGTCAATAAATGCGGGACTTACTCTGGAATTAGATATATATGCGCGGCATTATTTAGCATTTGGTGAAATTTAGCCTATCACAAAAATCATTGTACTGGATCATTATACAGACTCGGTATATTACTCATACAGCGAGTTGGCTTTGAAGTTGACTTGCTAAAGGCTATATTCTAGTTAACTTCATTGCTACTTGAATACAAATTCCTTTAATACATTCCACCATTAAACTTTCTCACATTTCTCAATCAAATATATAGTGGTATTATGCGTATTACTGGCTCCCATTAATGAGTCGCTAGTAAATACGAAACGCATATGTTCATGAGATTGCTTTGATATATTCTTCTAGTCAAATTTGACCAAATTTGCTACTAGATACGCAAAAGCTTACACACAATTTAATTTATTGTAGTTCTCCACAATAAACAATATCTACATTTTGATATCATATTTGAATAAATTTTTTTCTTTATAATTTGCAATAAGTATTGCTACGTATAATAATTTAGTGTATACCTTTATAAGTTGTCCTCAATCAAGTTAATAAAGCAGGCTTGTTTTAATACATTTCGATCAACCATGCCAATTATCTTTTTCATTTCCGCGCTCATAATAGTTCACAGATGAATAAGATCAACAATAAATATTCACAAAAAAGAAAAATATTTATGATGACGTTATTGACATTAAGCTTCAAGCCTATCAGTGTAAATACATTTGCTCGATTATTAGCTTTTGCCTAAATAATAAGGTTCTGAGTTAAAGGCATATGCCTTAAATCGACTCTATGTATAAATGTCAGATATACTCTGTGTATATCTTACGTTACAGAAAAAATAAACAAATGTGAATAAGTTTTAAAGTTAGTCGTGTATCAATTTTTAAATTATAATAAAAGTTGTTTTGTAACACGCGGCTCCGTGTTACAAACCAACGATGTTCGATACAGTGCTCTTTAAGGTCAAATAATCTAAATCTGTTCTTATACAATATTTCTATTAACTGTGATTTTAGGAACAATCTCTGTTAGTTTCAAAGAGTTTTAATCGATATTTCGTGAACTGCAATTTTATTTGTAATTAATAGGGTTTTTATTAAATAAACAGAACCACGCGCGATCCGCGAGGATCACGCGGTGGACTATTGTGTCACCGCGAACTTATTCCGTTTAGTTGGATAAGTTACACTTTGGATTTACTGTGCATATTCAAGAAGGCCTATCCGAACTTCATAGAATAATGGATTAGTATAATGACATGAGTTTAAAACAATAGCAATCAGTGAACTAAATATTTGTGAGTTTTTCCTCATTGAAGTCTTTATACGGTTTACATATCCTTTTTTAGTGATAACTTTTAACATTGATTCAATTCATGTCAGCATGTATTTTCAGTCGAGTTTTTATCATTAAAGTCTTTAAACGATTTACATATTCCTTTTTAGTGATAACTTTTAACCTTGATTCCATTCATGTCATCATGTATTTTCAATCGAGTTTTTGTCGTTGAAGTCTTTATGGGGCTTACTCCTTCATTTTTATTGATAACTTTTAACGATGACTTTTTCCATATCATCTTATGTTCTAAATCGATGGTATTAATACAGTTCAATTCAGTCATTTATAAGCGAATAACTGATTGTGCTTAAAACATTTCTCTTTGTAAACATAAATCATTTTAACTTTTGTCGTCTAGAAGACGGACAATTTAGTTTAGCTGTGAATGGTGTTTAAGACCTATTCTTGCATTAAAATCTGTTTTATTGTCGACCTACACATGGTCAGTGTGAACTAATTGTGAATTATATTTCTATTTGCAACATTATATCTAATATATGTATGGAACCAAGTTTCGGCTTTCTCATATCAACCTTCCGAAAAGGATCAGAGACTGATTAGGCGCATTGGTAGTAATAATAGCCACCATTGATATGTAGGACGGGTATAGAACCATGAACTAGATAGCAACCCCGGAAAATACCCCTACAGTTTATCTAATTTTTCAGTAAATAAAAAAGGAACGAAATAAAAACTGTAAATGTTAAAAGTTAACACAAGAAAATTTACAAGAAACAAAGAGAAATAACATATTTTTGACGACATTGGTCGCAAACTAATTAATCAGAAAAATTAAAAAATTGTAAAAATAAAATTAAGATTATAATATATTTATAATCTGTAAATGAAAATATAGTTGAAACACAATTTTTTGACAAAAAAATATTACATATCACAAAATAACCAACAAAGTAATGTAAATTCTTCAGCTTCAGGTAAATGCCGTTCGACGTTACAAAAGTTAGGAGCCGTGAGGATGAGAAACAGTTACTGTTGGTGGTCCTTATTAGGACCGGAATTGCGTTTTTGAGAAAGTTATGTATCGTAGCAGTGTCTAGAATTACTCCTAGATATTTGAAACCGGCTCTGGTTGATTAGGTTGGTGTTCTGTCCTCTCTGAAAATTAAATATTCCTCTCAGCGAGGTTTGAATGGTAACGTAGGGCAGAGTTCGAATCCAGTTAAGCAACTGGTTATTATTCTGCACATAGCTATTACAAATATTTTAAATGTACCGTAAATGCTGGGCTGGAGAATGCTTTTTTGTTGCTTCATCAATAATATGATGCCAAATAACCACAAGGAATTGCTACACAAATTCCATGCACAGTCGTTTCGTGCTTACTGGCGACTCATCAGTAGGAGCCGGTATTACGCCCTTTAACCACTATATATTGGTAGAAGAATGTGGAATAATAGGACGGTACAATCTCCTAGACGAATGTGTAAACCTGTAATAGTGAAGCTAACATAATCTAAAGTCAACGACAATACGACTTCAATGCTAACTCACACTATATAATATATATACCGAGTCTGTAAAGGATACTAACACTATGGCTATTGTGTTAGTAACTGATACCTTTTTTGAAATCGATGAGTAGCGGATACTAACACTATGGTTTCCGAGTCGGTACATGATACCAACCTGATGGATATAAATTTATGCTAAAGTTCACCCAAATTGAGACTTACAACAATTTCCGAACACCTGTTACTCCAGTTAAACCATACACTCTGGCCTTCATCGATATCAGTTATCACATTTCGCGGTAAGCATGACATCATTCAATTCAATATATTACAGTTAAATACTGTTTTGTTGCGAAGAACTAATATATGCAAGTATTTATTAGGTTTTGCGAACCTAGTAACAAATTAGTTCAGTTGTGACCAGAAGGATAAACCAAAGGCAGCATGAACGGAAAGTATAATCTCATGCACATTCGTTTCGTGCTTACTGGCGACTCATCAGTAGGAGCCGGTATTACGCCCTTTAACCACTATATATTTGGTAGAGAATGTGGAATAATAGGACGGTACAATCTCCTAGACGAATGTGTAAACCTGAAATAGTGAAGCTAACATAATCTAAAGTCAACGACAATACGACTTCAATGCTAACTCACTATATAATATATATACCGAGTCTTTAAAGGATACTAACACTATGGCTATTGTGTTAGTAACTGATACCTTTTTTGAAATCGATGAGTATCGGATACTAACACTATGGTTTCCGAGTCGGTACATGATACCAACCTGATGGATATAAATTTATGCTAAAAGTTCACCCAAATTGAGAATTAAAACAATTTCCGAACACCTGTTACTCCAGTTAAACCATACACTCTGGCCTTCATCGATATCAGTTATCACATTTCGCGGTAAGCATGACATCATTCGATTCAATATATTACAGTTAAATACTGTTTGTTGGGAAGAACTAATATGTATGCAAGTATGTATTAGGTTTTGCGAACCTAGTAACCACTTAGTTCAGTTGTGATCAGAAGGATAAACCAAAGGCAGCATGAACGGAAAGTATAATCTCATGTACATTGGTTTCGTGCTTACTGGCGACTCATCAGTAGGAGCCGGTATTACGCCCTTTAACAACTACATATTTTAGTCAAGAATGTGGGATAATAGGACGGTACAATCTCCTAAACGAATGTGTAAATCTAAAATAGTGAAGCTAACTCATCTAAAGTCAACGACAATGTGACTTCAATGCTAACTCACAGTATATAATATATATACCGAGTCTGTAAAGGAGAACTAATATATATGCAAGTATGTATTAGGTGTTGCGAACCTAGTAACATATTGTTGTGACCAGAAGGATAAACCAAAGACTGCATTATATAGCATGAACTGATGAGTCGCCAGTAAGCACAAAACGAATTTACATTAGATTATACTTTCCGTTCATGCTGCCTTTGGTTTATCCTTCTGGTCACAACTGAACTAATTTGTTACTAGGTTTGCAACACCTAAAACATACTTGCATATATATTAGTTCTCCGCAACAAACAATATTTAACAGTTAAAAATATGACTTGTTACGAAAATTCTATTTTAAAATATCTGATGCTATATTGAATTACGTTTAAAACATTTCATCACTTGTAATATATCTTTTAAATAGGACCAAAAGGAAATTCTATAATTATCATGAATGTTAGGTATAGTGACAAGTATGCATGGTGTTCGTGCATAGTGACTACTTTTCGGTAGAAACCAGCACTTCGTCCAATAGTTACAATATGTTTAGTCAATAAATGCGGGACTTACTCTGGAATTAGATATATATGCGCGGCATTATTTAGCATTTGGTGAAATTTAGCCTATCACAAAAATCATTGTACTGGATCATTATACAGAATCGGTATATTACTCATACAGCGAGTTGGCTTTGAAGTTGACTTGCTAAAGGCTATATTCTAGTTAACTTCATTGCTACTTGAATACAAATTCCTTTAATACATTCCACCATTAAACTTTCTCACATTTCTCAATCAAATATATAGTGGTATTATGCGTATTACTGGCTCCCATTAATGAGTCGCTAGTAAATACGAAACGCATATGTTCATGAGATTGCTTTGATATATTCTTCTAGTCAAATTTGACCAAATTTGCTACTAGATACGCAAAAGCTTACACACAATTTAATTTATTGTAGTTCTCCACAATAAACAATATCTACATTTTGATATCATATTTGAATAAATTTTTTTCTTTATAATTTGCAATAAGTATTGCTACGTATAATAATTTAGTGTATACCTTTATAAGTTGTCCTCAATCAAGTTAATAAAGCAGGCTTGTTTTAATACATTTCGATCAACCATGCCAATTATCTTTTTCATTTCCGCGCTCATAATAGTTCACAGATGAATAAGATCAACAATAAATATTCACAAAAAAGAAAAATATTTATGATGACGTTATTGACATTAAGCTTCAAGCCTATCAGTGTAAATACATTTGCTCGATTATTAGCTTTTGCCTAAATAATAAGGTTCTGAGTTAAAGGCATATGCCTTAAATCGACTCTATGTATAAATGTCAGATATACTCTGTGTATATCTTACGTTACAGAAAAAATAAACAAATGTGAATAAGTTTTAAAGTTAGTCGTGTATCAATTTTTAAATTATAATAAAAGTTGTTTTGTAACACGCGGCTCCGTGTTACAAACCAACGATGTTCGATACAGTGCTCTTTAAGGTCAAAAAATCTAAATCTGTTCTTATACAATATTTCTATTAACTGTGATTTTAGGAACAATCTCTGTTAGTTTCAAAGAGTTTTAATCGATATTTCGTGAACTGCAATTTTATTTGTAATTAATAGGGTTTTTATTAAATAAACAGAACCGCGCGCGATCCGCGAGGACCACGCGGTGGACTATTGTGTCACCGCGAACTTATTCCGTTTAGTTGGATAAGTTACACTTTGGATTTACTGTGCATATTCAAGAAGGCCTATCCGAACTTCATAGAATAATGGATTAGTATAATGACATGAGTTTAAAACAATAGCAATCAGTGAACTAAATATTTGTGAGTTTTTCCTCATTGAAGTCTTTATACGGTTTAAATATCCTTTTTTAGTGATAACTTTTAACATTGATTCAATTCATGTCAGCATGTATTTTCAGTCGAGTTTTTATCATTAAAGTCTTTAAACGATTTACATATTCCTTTTTAGTGATAACTTTTAACCTTGATTCCATTCATGTCATCATGTATTTCCAATCGATTTTTGTCGTTGAAGTCTTTATGGGGCTTACTCCTTCATTTTTATTGATAACTTTTAACGATGACTTTTTCCATATCATCTTATGTTCTAAATCGATGGTACTTATACAGTTCAATTCAGTCATTTATAAGCGAATAACTGATTGTGCTTAAAACATTTCTCTTTGTAAACATAAATCATTTTAACTTTTGTCGTCTAGAAGACGGACAATTTAGTTTAGCTGTGAATGGTTTTTAAGACCTATTCTTGCATTAAAATCTGTTTTATTGTCGACCTACACATGGTCAGTGTGAACTAATTGTGAATTATATTTCTATTTGCAACATTATATCTAATATATGTATGGAACCAAGTTTCGGCTTTCTCATATCAACCTTCCGAAAAGGATCAGAGACTGATTAGGCGCATTGGTAGTAATAATAGCCACCATTGATATGTAGGACGGGTATAGAACCATGAACTAGATAGCAACCCCGGAAAATACCCCTACAGTTTATCTAATTTTTCAGTAAATAAAAAAGGAACGAAATAAAAACTGTAAATGTTAAAAGTTAACACAAGAAAATTTACAAGAAACAAAGAGAAATAACATATTTTTGACGACATTGGTCGCAAACTAATTAATCAGAAAAATTAAAAAATTGTAAAAATAAAATTAAGATTATAATATATTTATAATCTGTAAATGAAAATATAGGTTGAAACACAATTTTTGACAAAAAATATACATATCACAAATAACCAACAAAGTAATGTAAATTCTTCAGCTTCAGGTAAATCCGTTCGACGTTACAAAGAAGTTAGGAGCCGTGAGGATGAGAAACAGTTACTGTTGGTGGTCCTTATTAGGACCGGAATTGCGTTTTTGAGAAAGTTATGTATCGTAGCAGTGTCTAGAATTACTCCTAGATATTTGAAACCGGCTCTGGTTGATTAGGTTGGTGTTCTGTCCTCTCTGAAAATTAAATATTCCTCTCAGCGAGGTTTGAATGGTAATGTAGGGCAGAGTTCGAATCCAGTTAAGCAACTGGTTATTATTCTGCCCATAGCTATTACAAATATTTTAAATGTACCGTAAATGCTGGGCTGGAGAATGCTTTTTTGTTGCTTCATCAATAATATGATGCCAAATAACCACAAGGAATTGCTACACAAATTCCATGCACAGTCGTTTCGTGCTTACTGGCGACTCATCAGTAGGAGCCGGTATTACGCCCTTTAACCACTATATATTTGGTAGAAGAATGTGGAATAATGGGACGGTACAATCTCCTAGACGAATGTGTAAACCTGTAATAGTGAAGCTAACATAATCTAAGTCAACGACTATGCGACTTCAATGCTAACTCACACTATATAATATATATACCGAGTCTGTAAAGGATATTAACACTATGGCTGTGTTAGTAACTGATAACTTTTTTGAAATCGATGAGTACCGGATACTAACACTATGGTTTCCGAGTCGGTACATGATAACAACCTGATGGATATAAATTTATGCTAAAGTTCACCCAAATTGAGAATTACAACAAATTCCGAACACCTGTTACTCCAGTTAAACCATACACTGGCCTTCATCGATATCAGTTATCACATTTCGCGGTAAGCATGACATCATTCAATTCAATATATTACAGTTAAATGCTGTTTGTTGCGAAGAACTAATATATATGCAAGTATGTATTAGGGTTTGCGAACCTAGTAACAAATTAGTTCAGTTGTGACCAGAAGGATAAACCAAAGGCAGCATGAACGGAAAGTATAATCTCATGTACATTCGTTTCGTGCTTACTGGCGACTCATCAGTAGGAGCCGGTATTACGCCCTTTAACAACTACATATTTTAGTCAAGAATGTGGGATAATAGGACGGTACAATCTCCTAAACGAATGTGTAAATCTAAAATAGTGAAGCTAACTCATCTAAAGTCAACGACAATGTGACTTCAATGCTAACTCACAGTATATAATATATATACCGAGTCTGTAAAGGAGAACTAATATATATGCAAGTATGTATTAGGTGTTGCGAACCTAGTAACATATTGTTGTGACCAGAAGGATAAACCAAAGACTGCATTATATAGCATGAACTGATGAGTCGCCAGTAAGCACAAAACGAATTTACATTAGATTATACTTTCCGTTCATGCTGCCTTTGGTTTATCCTTCTGGTCACAACTGAACTAATTTGTTACTAGGTTTGCAACACCTAAAACATACTTGCATATATATTAGTTCTCCGCAACAAACAATATTTAACAGTTAAAAATATGACTTGTTACGAAAATTCTATTTTAAAATATCTGATGCTATATTGAATTGCGTTTTAAACATTTCATCACTAGTAATATATCTTTTAAATAGGACCAAAAGGAAATTCTATAATTATCATGAATGTTAGGTATAGTGACAAGTATGCATGGTGTTCGTGCATAGTGACTACTTTTTCGGTAGAAACCAGCACTTCGTCCAATAGTTACAATATGTTTAGTCAATAAATGCGGGACTTACTCTGGAATTAGATATATATGCGCGGCATTATTTAGCATTTGGTGAAATTTAGCCTATCACAAAAATCATTGTACTGGATCATTATACAGACTCGGTATATTACTCATACAGCGAGTTGGCTTTGAAGTTGACTTGCTAAAGGCTATATTCTAGTTAACTTCATTGCTACTTGAATACAAATTCCTTTAATACATTCCACCATTAAACTTTCTCACATTTCTCAATCAAATATATAGTGGTATTATGCGTATTACTGGCTCCCATTAATGAGTCGCCAGTAAATACGAAACGCATATGTTCTTGAGATTGCTTTGATATATTCTTCTAGTCAAATTTGACCAAATTTGCTACTAGATACGCAAAAGCTTACACACAATTTAATTTATTGTAGTTCTCCACAATAAACAATATCTACATTTTGATATCATATTTGAATAAATTTTTTTCTTTATAATTTGCAATAAGTATTGCTACGTATAATAATTTAGTGTATACCTTTATAAGTTGTCCTCAATCAAGTTAATAAAGCAGGCTTGTTTTAATACATTTCGATCAACCATGCCAATTATCTTTTTCATTTCCGCGCTCATAATAGTTCACAGATGAATAAGATCAACAATAAATATTCACAAAAAAGAAAAATATTTATGATGACGTTATTGACATTAAGCTTCAAGCCTATCAGTGTAAATACATTTGCTCGATTATTAGCTTTTGCCTAAATAATAAGGTTCTGAGTTAAAGGCATATGCCTTAAATCGACTCTATGTATAAATGTCAGATATACTCTGTGTATATCTTACGTTACAGAAAAAATAAACAAATGTGAATAAGTTTTAAAGTTAGTCGTGTATCAATTTTTAAATTATAATAAAAGTTGTTTTGTAACACGCGGCTCCGTGTTACAAACCAACGATGTTCGATACAGTGCTCTTTAAGGTCAAAAAATCTAAATCTGTTCTTATACAATATTTCTATTAACTGTGATTTTAGGAACAATCTCTGTTAGTTTCAAAGAGTTTTAATCGATATTTCGTGAACTGCAATTTTATTTGTAATTAATAGGGTTTTTATTAAATAAACAGAACCACGCGCGATCCGCGAGGATCACGCGGTGGACTATTGTGTCACCGCGAACTTATTCCGTTTAGTTGGATAAGTTACACTTTGGATTTACTGTGCATATTCAAGAAGGCCTATCCGAACTTCATAGAATAATGGATTAGTATAATGACATGAGTTTAAAACAATAGCAATCAGTGAACTAAATATTTGTGAGTTTTTCCTCATTGAAGTCTTTATACGGTTTACATATCCTTTTTTAGTGATAACTTTTAACATTGATTCAATTCATGTCAGCATGTATTTTCAGTCGAGTTTTTATCATTAAAGTCTTTAAACGATTTACATATTCCTTTTTAGTGATAACTTTTAACCTTGATTCCATTCATGTCATCATGTATTTCCAATCGATTTTTGTCGTTGAAGTCTTTATGGGGCTTACTCCTTCATTTTTATTGATAACTTTTAACGATGACTTTTTCCATATCATCTTATGTTCTAAATCGATGGTACTTATACAGTTCAATTCAGTCATTTATAAGCGAATAACTGATTGTGCTTAAAACATTTCTCTTTGTAAACATAAATCATTTTAACTTTTGTCGTCTAGAAGACGGACAATTTAGTTTAGCTGTGAATGGTTTTTAAGACCTATTCTTGCATTAAAATCTGTTTTATTGTCGACCTACACATGGTCAGTGTGAACTAATTGTGAATTATATTTCTATTTGCAACATTATATCTAATATATGTATGGAACCAAGTTTCGGCTTTCTCATATCAACCTTCCGAAAAGGATCAGAGACTGATTAGGCGCATTGGTAGTAATAATAGCCACCATTGATATGTAGGACGGGTATAGAACCATGAACTAGATAGCAACCCCGGAAAATACCCCTACAGTTTATCTAATTTTTCAGTAAATAAAAAAGGAACGAAATAAAAACTGTAAATGTTAAAAGTTAACACAAGAAAATTTACAAGAAACAAAGAGAAATAACATATTTTTGACGACATTGGTCGCAAACTAATTAATCAGAAAAATTAAAAAATTGTAAAAATAAAATTAAGATTATAATATATTTATAATCTGTAAATGAAAATATAGTTGAAACACAATTTTTTGACAAAAAAATATTACATATCACAAAATAACCAACAAAGTAATGTAAATTCTTCAGCTTCAGGTAAATGCCGTTCGACGTTACAAGAAGTTAGGAGCCGAGGATGAGAACAGTTACTGTTGGTGGTCCTTATAGCCGGAATTGGTGTTTATGAGAAAGTTGTATCGTAGCAGTGTCTAGAATTACTCCTAGATATTTGAAACTGGCCTGGTTGATTAGGTTATGTTCTGTCCCTCTGAAAATTAAATATCTTCCAGCGAGGTTTGAATATAAACGTAGGGTGAATTCGAACTAGCAAGAACTGGTTATTCTGCCCATAGCTATTACAAATATTTTAAATATACCGTAAATGTTGGCTGAGAATGCTTTTTATTGCTTCATCAATAATATGATGCCAATAACCACAAGGAATTACACAACCTACGCACATTCGTTTCGTGCTTACTGGCGACTCATCAGTGGGAGCCGGTATTACGCACTTTAACCACTATATATTTGGTATAAGAATGTGGAATAATAGGACGGTACAATCTCCTAGACGAATGTGTAATCCTGTATTAGTAAAGCTAACATAATCTAAAGTCAACGACAATACGACTTCAATGCTAACTCACACTATATAATATATATACCGAGTCTGTAAAGGATACTAACATTATGGCTATTGTGTTAGTAACTGATACCTTTTTTGAAATCGATGAGTACCGGATACTAACACTATGGTTTCGAGTCGGTACATGATACCAACCTGATGGATATAAATTTATGCTAAAGTTCACCCAAATTGGGAATTACAACAATTTCCGAACACCTGTTACTCCAGTTAAACCATACACTCTGGCCTTCATCGATATCAGTTATCACATTTCGCGGTAAGCATGACATCATTCGATTCAATATATTACAGTTACATTCTGTTTGTTGCGAAGAACTAATATATATGCAAGTATGTATTAGGTTTTGCGAACCTAGTAACAAGTTAATTCAGTTGTGACCAGAAGGATAAACCAAAGGCAGCATGAACGGAAAGTATAATCTCATGCACATTCGTTTCGTGCTTACTGGCGACTCATCAGTAGGAGCCGGTATTACGCCCTTTAATCTCTATATATTTGGTAGAAGAATGTGGAATAATAGGACGGTACAATCTCCTAAAGTTCACCCAAAATGAGAATTACAACAATTTCCGAACACCTGTTACTCCAGTTAAACCATACACTCTGGCCTTCATCGATATCAGTTATCACATTTCGCGGTAAGCATGACATCATTCAATTCAATATATTACAGTTAAATACTGTTTATTGCGAAGAACTAATATATATGCAAGTATGTATTTTCAAGTATGTCTGTTTTCGTTAGATATATATACATTAGATGTCAGCTTTAAATCTGAAGATACATAGCATTTAGACTTTGGAATTATAGTTTTGGTTGGAGCAAAACGACTCATTTTATCTCTCAATGCTCCAACAAACCAATCTACTGAACTAGAGGCCCAACCGAGATAACTTGGAGCTTCTATTAGAAGATCTCCAGGTAACCTCAATGGCTCTCCATAAACAAGTTCTGCTATGGATGTTCCTAACTGAACTCTGTATCTATTTCGCATTGCCAACAAAACTATGGGCAAATCATGTATCCAACTGGATCCACCGGTGCAACGTAATGCAGCCTTCAGCTCCCTGTGCAGTCTCTCAACCATCCCATTGGCTCTGGGATTATATGCACATGTGCGTCTTACTTCTATCCCCATAGCATTCAATGATACGATAAATAGTTCAGACATAAACTGACTACCACGATCACCAGTTACCCTTACCTTTACAACATATCATGACACCCAATTATGCAAGAACATAAGTAAGACTTCCTGAGCTGTCATATCCTTGAGGATTGCTACCTAAAACTGACGACTGAAACGATCAACCATCGTGTGTAAATAATTTTGGTTAGAAATCTCAGGCATTTCTACTATATCAATATGAACATGCATGAAACGACCCGCTGGTATACCAATTGTTTTAATTTCAGTTTTGGTATGACGCCAAACTTTACAAGTTTGACACCGGGCACATGTCCTTACCCAGGCTCTTATGTCTTTCGACATCTTTGGCCATACATATCTATCAGTGACCATCCTGATAGTTGCCTTAATTGAAAGATGACTGAATTCATGTAGCTGCTGAATTACCTTGTACCTAAATTCTAACGGTACATAAGGTCTAGGTTGGCTCCTGGAGATTTCACATAATAACCACTTATCTCCAATCTTCCTGCGTGTATATATAGGATTCTTTTCCAACACAGCTACTAAAGGATCATGACCTTGTGCTTCCATCAATCGCTGGACAAAATCATTAGAAGATACAACAGAGCATACGAGTGACTCTGAACGAATCATATCTTCATCTGATACGTCTGGTCTACTGAGAGTATCTGCCACCACATTATCTTTCCTGAGATATGACTAATGGTAAAATCAAATTCTGCGAGTCGGGTTATTTGTGAATTCACCCGCCGCGAATAATTTAGCCTATTCGCTTTCCCAAGGATACTTAACAACGGTTTATGATCAGTTAATATCATAAACTGATGTCCATCTAGATAATGCTCAAATGCAACACTGCAGAATAAACTGCTAGTAACTCCTTTCCAAGCGTATCATATCGCTTCTCGCGATCCTGGAGTTTCCGACTATAGAATCTAATCGGCTTGACTATACCATTTTCCCGTTGATGTAACACTGCTCCTATGGCTACATCAGAAGCATCTGTGACCAGCTCAAACGGCTTAGTCCAATCCACAGGTGCTAATGTGGTTATTTGGCTTAACAGATCTTTGGCCCTCTGGAATTTTTCCTTGTCGTCTTGGCTAAAATTAATAGGCCAGGACTTCTTGATCGTGCTCCGTTCACGAACTAAATGTCAAGTTAGCGACCCCAAAATTCCAGCTAAACCTGGTATGAAACGACGATAGTAGCTAATCATGCCCAAAAATCTACGCAACTGGCGTACAGTTCTGGGTTCTGGCACATCCTTGATTGCTTGTACCTTGTCTTCCAAGGGCTTGATTCCATCCTTGGAAATGGTGTGTCTAAGATATTTTATGGTAAAGCAACCAATCCTGCTCTTTTCTGGTTTCACTACCAATCCATAATGTTCCAGCTTAGACAAAACGATGTCCAAGTGCTCCCGGTGTTCCTCCCTAGATTGACTATATATAATGATGTCATCTATATACACTAGCAAATGGACAGTCTTGAAGAACTTCCTCCGTCAGACGCTGGAATGTCTGACTTGCATTCTTCAAACCAAAGAATTCATGCGATCCTCCTCCAGGGAATCGCACTGCTGTGAGCGGTATAGATTCTGCCTCCATAGGTACTTGATATTACGCCTTCTGCAGATCTAACGTTGTATATACCTCATACCCCATTATATCCCTGAGCAAAGTACTCTGGTTCGGCAGAGGATACAAATCGCCTTTCGTTACCGAATTTAATAGACGATAGTTACCACAAACCCTCCATTGACCTGGTTCAGGTTTGGGAACAACCACTATTGAATATGCGAACTTGGAATTTGAACGCCTACAAATTCCTTCTTCTCTCAACCGCTTAAATTCTTCAATAGCAACCTGCTGCTATGTTGTGCTAACGGTTGAGCCTTCGGCGAACAAGTTAATGGTTCCACCAACTCGATTTGGTCTTCTATGCCTGTCTTTAAACCCTTGCGTTTAGCATTGAATGGCAGAAACACGGCCAGGTGTTTCTCGATGACATCCGCCAAGTCATCGGCGACGACCGGTCTGGGTAGTCTCACTGACCTAACAACTGAGGTCCCAGTTACAGCATAAGTCACTATCCCAGTGCTTTGTCCAATGGTCCTAGATTTGGGATCTAAAGCGAGATTAAAAAGGATCAAAAAATCCATCCCAATGATGTTATCCTTTATATCAGCGACCAGAAAATTCCACGTAAATGGAGATTTCTGCCCCAATATCTCTGACAATTCTTTAACTCCCTTAACCTCAACTGGACTTTCATTAGCAGCCCATAGTTGGTAATCGAATGTGGGGCTACCTATTTCCTCCACATCGGATCGAACTATGCTCACCTCTGCACCCGTGTCTATTAAGAAATTTAACCCGCTAAGTTCATCAGTTATAACGAACTTGTTGTTGCTATTACCAGCAACCTATTTAAGATTACCTGCCAGCCGAAATCTAACAGATCTACAGACTGAATTACTGCACTTTTCTTCCATTGAAGCTTTTGAACCTAACTTTGATAATTTAAGTATGCCTCAAATGTGCATAGCTTGGATCCTTGCATGCGCAGCCACCCCTACGGCTCCTATTAGCGGGGGCTCCATTAGTTTTTCGGCAGCTTAGACCAGGCTAAGGAAGACTACATCCTTTCCATCGAGGACCACCCAACTTTAGAAACGTGCATCCCCCATCCTGACATTTTCCAAACTCGGCGTATTTACGATAGGATATGCACCACTCGCGTGGTCCTTGTACACTATCACGCGATTCGCCACTCCAATGCTTGCAATTTGGAACTCGACTCCGAGAATTTAACCTACCTCTGTTGGAATTTTCCTTATTGTTTTTTATCCAACCCCCATCCCTGCGGATCAGGAGTCTCTCTGACAGATGTCTGAGTTGCTGCTCGAAGTGTGAATCTGCGGTTACTGCATACACCTTAGTATCCTTCTGACGAAACATTTTGTCCAACACTTTGAACATCTTTGGCCACTCAAGTTCCAATATATGATAAAAATCCAAAGTGGCTCTTGGTCTAGCAGGCAATTCTGCTACAAATATACTATTTATAACTTCCTCAGATATATCAAGCCCGATGGATTTTGAAATAAGTCTGTCATAAAATTCAGATAGAAGTAGATTTCCCATCTTTTCCTGACGTAACAAGTCAGTCATCCGTTCAACCTTCTCGGGTCGATATCCTTCTCAGTAATAAAATTCCTGAGTCGAAATAGATACTTTTTTAATGGCTCAGGTAAGCACCACCAGGCCCAGGCAAACCTTTTAATAGGGTCGCTCATTCTTTTTAGTTTAAAATAAAATTTTGCTTCTTCTACCCATTCAGAATGGTTTTCTGGTCTGTACATATTAAGCTAGACATTGCAATCCATAGAATTGCGGAAAAAACGATCATCTACATCCTATCTTCCCGCATAAAGTATCCTGGCGCGTCGCTATTCTTTTGTAGAGGCCCTTTGGTCACTACCATAAGTGAGGCTCTGGGATGCCAGGCCCGGAACATCCTTATATGCGGAATGATCATCTATCTTTGAACACTTATGTTCATCTGAACTATCTTTTAAGCTATAATCCTTAAGTCCACTAGCCAAATGCTCCGTATTCTCAGTATTTAATAAACCAGCCATAATATTAAATTACTTGCAATTTATGTATTATATTAATTAAGCTTACCAGGATACGCTGATATCAACAGATTATATGAATGATACGGTGGTGACCTTGAAAACAAATATCAACGTCAATTACCTGAAGAACATTTGAGATCCTTCTGAAATTACGTAATAAGAACGATTGAAAAAAGTGGATGAAAATGATTTATTAGCAAAGATTTGAAGATGGAACCACGCAGTGTTCCGCTTGTGCAATTCAGCAACTCAGATCAAACTAAAACATTTTCCTTCGACAAGACAATATGAACAAAAGAACTTCCAAAAAGATTTACAATTTTTTACAAAAATTACAATATTGTTTTACGAAACCAGCTATAACGTCAAATATCCAAAAATAAAAATTGATTTATTATTATATGAGGAGTTAATTGGTGTCCAATAATTAATTAACCTTCACACATCCAATAAGACATTGGAATGGATGCAGGAGCGAATTGACGAAAGCACTGATATCATAAATGAACTTCATTTTGAATGGAATGCACAGGCAATTAATCAGGCATTATATTGTACAATTTTCCCAACATATGTGGAATAAATTAGATTTAACTGATAAAGATAAATTTTTACTTGCTAACGCGAGGTTTACTGACGTACGAAAATAGAAAACATTTCATCATATTTTGGAAAAAATAGAGTTTGACCTGTGTTATGCGTTACAATATTAGTTATCATTATCACACATAATTCTGCCCCTATTTGATTGGATTGTTATAAATTCCGAATAAACGTAAACTAATATGTCCAATTGGTTTTCACATATACTTTTCAGGGAAAAAGTATTGTCCTATAACATATATACACGTAATGATTTTGTAAATATTCCAAGACATACTAACGACACGCAAATAATTTTTGCTGTTACTGGCGCAATTATATCTGCGCGTAGCAGAGTGGCGCAGTGGATGCGTTCTGGGCCCATAACCCGGAGGTCCGTGGATCGAAACCACGCTCTGCTACATTTTGTTTATGTGTCAATAAATACAAAGTCAAATGCTTGTATAACGATTTCCACATCTTCGCAAATTCACAACTTGAGGAGTCTAACAAATAAACTCATTAACATGCCTTTGCATTAGGTGATTTCCATTGGTTCACCGCCATAATTACTGCTTGGAGAGCGTTTATTCCTTCTTGTCATTTTAAGTATGTGTGATTAGATGCTTTCGAAGTCCCACTGCTTCTATTGACCAAGGAAACCGCGACAAAAGATTGCCTCTTTTTCCAGTGCGGAAACTTCATATGAATTCACGGGTATGGTGATTTATCAAATTGTGGCACATAAAAGTTCTTATATCTTATGACACACTCTAACAACCTCTTTTCTAGTGTGGAAACTTAATTTGAATTCACTGGTATGGTGATTTATTAAATTAAGGCGCATAAAAGTTCTTATATTTTATGGCACAATCTAACAACCTACCGTAAGCAAATTTGCGCGTTTGTAAAATTTTGGATTCATTCAACTCATGCCCAATCCAAAATGACTTTACAATAAAATTTCTTGATAAAAATTAATGTCAGAAATTCATTCCGATTAGTTCTGGCATACATGTTAATGTGTGCCTTCTCAGTCTACGACAAAGATCGTGATTGAACAGCTGAATGCCAGTTGCTGAACAAATTTTAATTTCAACATAGACCAGCGAGTGGAAAAATTTCGAAGATTGACACTGTGTACGACGCAATTGCTGTCAGCCAGACACCATGCACATACAAAGATATTTGTCAAAGATTAAAAGCAATTTGTGCGTCTCTTCCCATCCAATAAGACATAGGAATTGATGCAGAAGCGAATTGAGCGAAATTACTGATATGATAAATGAACTTCATTTGGAATGGGAATGCACAGAAAATTAACTGTGGCATTATATTGTACACTTTTCCCAAAATATGTGGAATAAATAAATGAAATTGATAAAAATAAATTTTTGTTGAATACACGAGGTTATTGACGAATACAGTAGAAAACATTTCATCATATTTTGGAAAAATAGAGTTTGGCCTGTGTTAAGCGTAAGCTACATATTAGTTATCATTATCACACATAACTCTGCCCTTATTTGATTGGAACGTTATAAACTCCGAATAAACGTAAACTATTTTTTCCATGTGGTTTACACATATACTTTTCAGGGAAATAGCGCTGCTCTATACAATATACACATAATGATTTTGTAAATGTTCCAAGACATACTAACGACATGCAAAGAATTTTTGCAGTTACTGGCGCAATTATATGTATATAGCACAATGTGGTGACGATGAGCGTAGCAGAGTGGCGCAGTGGAAGCGTGCTGGGCCCATAACCCAGAGGTCCGTGGATCGAAACCACGCTCTGCTACATTTTGTTTATGTGTCAATAAATACAAACTTATTTGCTTGTATGACGATTTTCACATCTTCGCAAATTCACAACTTGAGGAGTCTAACAAATAAACTCATTAACATGCCTTTGCATTAGGTGATTTCCATTGGTTCACCGCCATAATTACTGCTTGGAGAGCGTTTATTCCTTCTTGTCATTTTAAGTATGTGTGATTAGCTGCTTTCGAAGTCCCACTGCTTCTATTGACCAAGGAAACCGCGACAAAAGATTGCCTCTTTTTCCAGTGCGGAAACTTCATATGAATTCACGGGTATGGTGATTTATCAAATTGTGGCACATAAAAGTTCTTATATTTTATGACACACTCTAACAAACTCTTTTCTAGTGTGGAAACTTAATTTGAATTCACTGGTATGGTGATTTATTAAATTAAGGCGCATAAAAGTTCTTATATTTTATGGCACAATCTAACAACCTACCGTAAGCAAATTTGCGCGTTTGTAAAATTTTGGATTCATTCAACTCATGCCCAATCCAAAATGACTTTACAATAAAATTTCTTGATAAAAATTAATGTCAGAAATTCATTCCGATTAGTTCTGGCATACATGTTAATGTGTGCCTTCTCAGTCTACGACAAAGATCGTGATTGAACAGCTGAATGCCAGTTGCTGAACAAATTTTAATTTCAACATAGACCAGCGAGTGGAAAAATTTCGAAGATTGACACTGTGTACGACGCAATTGCTGTCAGCCAGACACCATGCACATACAAAGATATTTGTCAAAGATTAAAAGCCATTTGTGCGTCTCTTCCCATCCAATAAGACATAGGAATGGATGCAAAAGCGAATTGGCGAAATTACTGATATGATAAATGAACTTCATTTGGAATGGAATGCACAGAAAATTAATCAGGCATTATATTGTACAATTTTCCCAAAATATGTGGAATAAATTAAATGAAATTGATAAAAATAAATTTTTTGTTGAATACGCGAGGTATATTGACGAACACAAGTAGAAAACATTTCATCATATTTTGGAAAAAATAGAGTTTGGCCTGTGTTATGCGTTACAATATTAGTTATCATTATCACACATAATTCTGCCCTTATTTGATTGGAACGTTATAAACTCCGAATAAACGTAAACTATTTTTTCCATGTGGTTTACACATATACTTTTCAGGGAAATAGCGCTGCTCTATACAATATACACATAATGATTTTGTAAATGTTCCAAGACATACTAACGACATGCAAAGAATTTTTGCAGTTACTGGCGCAATTATATGTATATAGCACAATGTGGTGACGATGAGCGTAGCAGAGTGGCGCAGTGGAAGCGTGCTGGGCCCATAACCCAGAGGTCCGTGGATCGAAACCCCGCTCTGCTACATTTCGTTTATGTGTCAATAAATACAAACTTATTTGCTTGTATGACGATTTTCACATCTTCGCAAATTCACAACTTGAGGAGTCTAACAAATAAACTCATTAACATGCCTTTGCATTAGGTGATTTCCATTGATTCACCGCCAAATTTACTGCTTGGAGAGCGTTTATTCCTTCTTAACATTTTAAATATGTCTGATTAGATGCTTACGAAGTCCCACTGCTTCTATTGACGCAAGAAAACCGCGCCAAAAGATTACCTCTTTTTCTAGTGCGGAAAGTACATATAAATTCACTGGTATGGTGATTTGTTAAATTGTGGCACGTAAAAGTTCTTATAATTTATGACACACTCTAACAAACTACCGTAAACAAATTGGCGCGTTTCTAAAACTTTGGATTAATTCAATTCATGCCCAATCCAAATTGAATTTAGCATAAACTTTCTTGATAAAATTTAATGTCAGCATTGCATTCCGATTAGTTCTGGCATACATGTTAATGTGTGCCTTCTCAGTCTACTACAAAGATCGTGATTGAACAGCTGAATGCCAGTTGCTGAATAAATTTTAATTTCAACATAGACCAGCGAGTGAAAAAATTACGATGATTGACACTGTGTTCGACGCAATTCCTGTCAGACAGACACCATGCACATGCCAAGATATTTGTCAAAGATTAAAATAATTGTGCGTCTCTTCCCATTCTATAAGACATTGGAATAGATGCACAATCGAATTGTCGAAAGTACTGATATCCTAAATGAACTTCATTTTGATTGGAATGCACAGGAAATTAATCAGGCATTATATTGTACAATTATTCCAACATATGTGGAATAAATTAGATCAAATTGATAAAGATAAATTTTTACTTAGAAACGCGAGGTTTATTGACGAAAACAAGTAGAACACATTTAGTCATATTTTGGAAAATATAGAGTTTGGCCTGTGTTATGCGTTACAAAATTAGTTATCATTATCACACATAACTCTGCCCTTATTTGATTGGATTGTTATAAACTCAGGATAAACGTAAACTAATTTTTCCAAGTGGTTTTCACATATACCTTTCAAGGAAAAAACATTGCTCTATACAATATTCACGTAATGATTAATTTATAAATGTTCCAAGATATACTAACGACATGCAAAGAATTTTTGCAATTATTGGCGCAATTATATGTTTATAGCGCAATGTGGTGACGATGCGCGTAGTAGAATGGCGCAGTGGAAGCGTGCTGGGCCCATAACCCAGAGGTCCGTGGATTTAATCCACGCTCTGCTTCATTTTGTTTATGTGTCAATAAATACAAACTCAATTGCTTGTATGACGATCTCCACATCTTCACAAATTCACACCTTGAGGAGTCTAACAAATAAACTCACCGCCAAATTTGCTGCTTGGAGAGCGTTTATTCTTTCTTGCCATTTTAAGTATGTGTGGTTAGATGCTTACGAAGTACCACTGCTTCTTTTGACGCAAGAAAACCGCGCGAAACTATTAACTTTTTTTCCAGTGCGGAAACTTCATGTGAATTGACTGGTATGGTGATTTATCAAATTGTGGTACATAAAAGTTCTTATATTTTATGACACACTCTAACAACCTACCGTAAACAAATTTGCGCGTTTCTAAAACTTTGGATTCATTCAACTCATGCCCAATCCAAATTGTATTTACCATAAAGTTTTTTGATAAAATTTAATGTCAGCATCGCGTTCCGATTAGTCCTGGCATACATGTTAATGTGTGCCTTCTCAGTCTACGACAGAGATCGTGATTAAACAGCTGAATGCCAGTTGCTGAATAAATTTTAATTTCAACATAGACCAGCGAGTGGAAAAATTACGATGATTGACACTGTGTTCGACGCAATTCCTGTCAGACAGACACCATGCACATGCCAAGATATTTGTCAAAGTTTAAAATAATTTGTGCGTCTCTTCCCATTCAAGAAGACATTGGAATGGATGCATAAGCGAATTGGCGGAAGAACTGATATCATAAATGAACTTCATTTTGAATGGTATGCACAGAACATTAATCAGGCATTATATTGTACTGTAGGGGTACTTCTTGCTGTTGCTATCTCGTTCCTGATTTTGTACCCCTTCTACTTAAATATGGTTGCTATTATTACTACCCGAGCACCCAATCAGTCTGTTCCTTTTCAGATGGTTAATATTAGAATGCCGAATAATGGTTTCATGTATATATTACACACAATGTAGCACATAAATATAATTCACTGTTAATCCGAATTGACGGAGTTGGTTGGCAATAATACAGATTTTAATGCAAAAGTATGTTTTAAATACCGTTCACAATTAAACTAAATTGTCCGTCCTCTAGACGGCAAAAATAAAAGTGATTTATGTCTATAAAGTGAAATGTTTAGCATAAATGTCTGGAATGTAATGAGTAGTCAAACGATTAAAGATACATGATAATATGAGCCTAGTAAAATTATTTATGTTCATAAATTCACTGACACAATTGTCCACCGCGTGATCCTTTCGGATCGCGCGCGGTTCTGTCTATTTTATAAAAACACAATTAATTACAAATAAAATTGTAGTTCAAGAAATATCGATTAAAACTGCTTGAGACTAAAAGAGATTGTTCCTAAAATCACAGCTAAGAGAAATATTGTTTAAGGACAGAGTTAGAATATTTGACCTTAAAGAGCACAGCGTTTGTAAAAATTGACCTTCGTTGGGTTGTAACACGGAGCCGCGTGTTACATACACCCCCCCGACAGTGAAAATTAGTACACAATGAAGGGGGCTAACCTTACAGGAAATGTTATTGCTCTTTCATGCCGTATAACGACTGATTTTGGTTCTGTCAACACTGATACTGGCTCCTCTATTTCTCGCGTTCTTGGACGGATGGTTAGGTCGAAGTGTTCGAGAAAGTCACGTCCAATGATGTTTCATGTCGTGTTGTCGATGATGAACGGATATTTGAAACATCATTTTGAGTTGGAGAACGAGATTGTGTGTACTCGTACCCCAAACATCGCTTTGTTGGAGCCATTCGCGCAGGTCAGACTGTTGATGTCGACTGGGTGGGTTGATTCGAGATAATTGCGTCGTAGTGAGCTTACATCTGATCCAGTGTCTATGACAATTCATTCGCCAGAGATTGCGTCACGGATGAGAAAGTATGTTGATAGTGGCAACCGGCGATGAGATTGATTGCTGGCATTTGGGCGTTTGAAGCATGACTTAATTGGAGCCGTCGCTGTAAAGACAATAGTTTGATTGCGCTCTACCGCGAAGGCAACGTGCTTCGAGCCATCAGACGTAGAGCGGCCAACAATCTTGGGGTGCTCAGCCGCTGCTGCCACCGAGGAGGCTGACCCCACCCGTCTTCCGAACCTTCCATGGGCGGATCCTCCTGAGTTGTTGAGGGTGACTGCGCCCATTTGAACGTCGCGTCTGTGTGCGGGTATGTGCAGACGTTTCCGAGGCAATAACGTGTGTAGTGGCCTTCATTGAAAGTTCTTGAATTTCTCAAAATCTAGCTGTTTATTAATTCCTTACTGGCTGTGAGTTCGACGAACCGGGGCACTATAATGTAGGGGTACTTCTTGCTGTTGCTATCTCGTTCCTGATTTTGTACCCCTACAACTTATCAAAAGTTGCTATTATTACTACCCGAGCACCCAATCAGTCTGTTCCTTTTCAAATGGTTAATATTAGAAGGCCGAAGAAAGGTTTCATGTATATATTACACACAATGTAGCACATAAATATAATTCACTGTTAATCCGAATTGAAGGAGTTGGTTGGCAATAATACAGATTTTAATGCAAAAGTATGTTTTAAATACCGTTCACAATTAAACTAAATTGTCCGTCTTCTAGACGGCAAAAATAAAAGTGATTTATGTCTATAAAGTGAAATGTTTAGCACAAATGTCTGGAATGTAATGAGTAGTCAAACGATAAAAGATACATGATAATATGAGCCTAGTAAAATTATTTATGTTCATAAATTCACTGACACAATAGTCCACCGCGTGATCCTCTCGGATCGCGCGCGGTTCTGTCTATTTTATAAAAACACTATCAATTACAAATAAAATTGCAGTTCAATAAATATCGACTAAAACTGCTTGAGACTAAAAGAGATTGTTCCTCAAATCACAGCTAAGAGAAATATTGTTTCAGGACAGAGTTAGAATATTTGACCTTAAAGAGCACAGCGTTTGTAAAAATTGACCTTCGTTAGGTTGTAACACGGAGCCGCGTGTTACAGTACAATTTTCCCAACATATGTGGAATAAATTAGATAAATTGATAAAGATAAATTTTTACTTGGAAACACGAGGTTTATTGACGAACACAAGTAGAAAACATTTCATCATATTTTGGAAAAAATAGAGTTTGGCCTGTGTTATGCGTTACAACATTAGTTATCATTATCACACATAACTCTGCTTTTATTTGATTGGATTGTTATAAACTCCGAATAAACGTAAACTAATATTTCCAAGTGGTTTTCACATATAATTTTCAGGGAAATTGCATTGCTCTATACAATATACACGTAATGATTTTGTAAATGTTCCAAGACATACTAACGACATGCAAAGTATTTTTGCAGTTACTGGCGCAATTATATGTATATCGAACAATGTGGTGACAATGTGCGTGGCAGAGTGGCGCAGTGGAGGCGTGCGTGGCCCATAACTTGGAGGTCCGTGGATCGAAACCACGCTCTGCTACATTTTGTTTATGTGTCAATAAATACAAACTTATTTGCTTGTATGACGATTTCCACATCTTCGCAAATTCACAACTTGAGGAGTCTAACAAATAAACTCATTAACACGCCTTTGCATTAGTTGATTTGCATTGCTTCACCGCCAAATTTACTGCATGGAGAGCGTTTATTCCTTCTTGTCATTTTAATTATGTGTGATTAGATACTTACGAAGTCCCACTGCTTCTATTGACGCAAGGAAACCGCGCCAAAAGATTACCTCTTTTTCCAGTGCGGATACTTCATATGAATTCACTGGTATGGTGATTTATCAAATTGTGGCACATAAAAGTTCTTATATTTATGACACAATCTAACAACCTACCGTAAACAAATTTGCGCGTTTCTAAAACTTTGGATTAATTCAACTCATGCCAAATCCAAATTTAATTTACCATAAACATTCTTGATAAAATTTAATGTCAGCATTGCATTCCAATTAGTTCTGGCATACATGTTAATGTGTGCCTTCTCAGTCTACGACAATGATCGTGATTGAACAGCTGAATGCCAGTTGCTGAATAAATTTTAATTTCAACATAGACCAGCGACTGGAAACATTAAGATGATTGACACTGAGTTCGACGCAATTCCTGTCAGACAGACACAATGCACATGCCAAGATATTTGTCAAGGATTAAAATAATTTGTGCGTCTCTTCCCATTCAATAAGACATTGGAATAGATGCAGAAGCGAATTGGCGAAAGTACTGATATCATAAATGAACTTCATTTTGAATGGAATGCACAGAAAATTAATCAGGCATTATATTGTACAATTTTCCCAACATATGTGGAATAAATTAGTTCAAATTGATAAAGATAAATTTTTACTTGGAAACGCGAGGTTTATTGACGAACACAAGTAGAAAACATTTCACCATATTTTGGAAAAAATAGAGTTTGGCCTGTGTTATGCGTTACAATATTAGTTATCATTATCACACATAACTCTGCCCTTATTTGATTGGAACGTTATAAACTCCGAATAAACGTAAACTATTTTTTCCATGTGGTTTACACATATACTTTTCAGGGAAATAGCGCTGCTCTATACAATATACACATAATGATTTTGTAAATGTTCCAAGACATACTAACGACATGCAAAGAATTTTTGCAGTTACTGGCGCAATTATATGTATATAGCACAATGTGGTGACGATGAGCGTAGCAGAGTGGCGCAGTGGAAGCGTGCTGGGCCCATAACCCAGAGGTCCGTGGATCGAAACCACGCTCTGCTACATTTTGTTTATGTGTCAATAAATACAAACTTATTTGCTTGTATGACGATTTTCACATCTTCGCAAATTCACAACTTGAGGAGTCTAACAAATAAACTCATTAACATGCCTTTGCATTAGGTGATTTGCATTGCTTCACCGCCAAATTTACTGCTTGGAGAGCGATTATTCCTTCTTGTCATTTTAAATATGTGTGATTAGATGCTTACGAAGTCCCACTGCTTCTATTGACGCAAGGAAACCGCGCCAATAGATTACCTCTTTTTCCAGTGCGGATACTTCATATGAATTCACTGGTATGGTGATTTATCAAATTGTGGCACATAAAAGTTCTTATATTTATGACACACTCTAACAACCTACCGTAAACAAATTTGCGCGTTTCTAAAACTTTGGATTCATTCAACTCATGCCAAATCCAAATTTAATTTACCATAAACATTCTTGATAAAATTTAATGTCAGCATTGCATTCCAATTAGTTCTGGCATACATGTTAATGTGTGCCTTCTCAGTCTACGACAATGATCGTGATTGAACAGCTGAATGCCAGTTGCTGAATAAATTTTAATTTCAACATAGACCAGCGACTGGAAACATTACGATGATTGACACTGTGTTCGACGCAATTCCTGTCAGACAGACACCATGCACATGCCAAGATATTTGTCAAAGATTAAAATAATTTGTGCGTCTCTTCCCATTCAATAAGACATTGGAATAGATGCAGAAGCGAATTGGCGAAAGTACTGATATCATAAATGAACTTCATTTTGAATGGAATGCACAGAAAATTAATCAGGCATTATATTGTACAATTTTCCCAACATATGTGGAATAAATTAGATCAAATTGATAAAGATAAATTTTTACTTGGAAACGCGAGGTTTATTGACGAACACAAGTAGAAAACATTTCACCATATTTTGGAAAAAATAGAGTTTGGCCTGTGTTATGCGTTACAATATTAGTTATCATTATCACACATAACTCTGCCCTTATTTGATTGGAACGTTATAAACTCCGAATAAACGTAAACTAATTTTTCCAAGTGGTTTACACATATACTTTTCAGGGAAATAGCGCTGCTCTATACAATATACACGTAATGATTTTGTAAATGTTCCAAGACATACTAACGACATGCAAAGAATTTTTGCAGTTACTGGCGCAATTATATGTATATAGCACAATGTGGTGACGATGAGCGTAGCAGAGTGGCGCAGTGGAAGCGTGCTGGGCCCATAACCCAGAGGTCCGTGGATCGAAACCACGCTCTGCTACATTTTGTTTATGTGTCAATAAATACAAACTTATTTGCTTGTATGACGATTTTCACATCTTCGCAAATTCACAACTTGAGGAGTCTAACAAATAAACTCATTAACATGCCTTTGCATTAGGTGATTTGCATTGCTTCACCGCCAAATTTACTGCTTGGAGAGCGTTTATTCCTTCTTGTCATTTTAAGTATGTGTGATTAGATGCTTACGAAGTCCCACTGCTTCTATTGACGCAAGGAAACCGCGCCAAAACATTACCTCTTTTTCCAGTGCGGAAACTTCATATGAATTCACTGGTATGGTGATTTATCAAATTGTGGCACATAAAAGTTCTTATATTTTATGACACAATCTAACAACCTACCGTAAACAAATTTGCGCGTTTCTAAAACTTTGGATTCATTCAACTCATGCCAAATCCAAATTGAATTTACCATAAACTTTCTTGATAAAATTTAATGTCAGCATTGCATTCCGATTAGTTCTGGCATACATGTTAATGTGTGCCTTCTCAGTCTACGACAAAGATCGTGATTGAACAGCTGAATGCCAGTTGCTGAATAAATTTTAATTTCAACATAGACCAGCGAGTGGAAAAATTACGATGATTGACACTGTGTTCGACGCAATTCCTGTCAGACAGACACCATGCACATGCCAAGATATTTGTCAAAGATTAAAATAATTTGTGCGTCTCTTCCCATTCAATAAGACATTGGAATAGATGCAGAAGCGAATTGGCGAAAGTACTGATATCATAAATGAACTTCATTTTGAATGGAATGCACAGAAAATTAATCAGGCATTATATTGTACAATTTTCCCAACATATGTGGAATAAATTAGATCAAATTGATAAAGATAAATTTTTACTTGGAAACGCGAGGTTTATTGACGAACACAAGTAGAAAACATTTCACCATATTTTGGAAAAAATAGAGTTTGGCCTGTGTTATGCGTTACAATATTAGTTATCATTATCACACATAACTCTGCCCTTATTTGATTGGAACGTTATAAACTCCGAATAAACGTAAACTAATTTTTCCAAGTGGTTTACACATATACTTTTCAGGGAAATAGCGCTGCTCTATACAATATACACGTAATGATTTTGTAAATGTTCCAAGACATACTAACGACATGCAAAGAATTTTTGCAGTTACTGGCGCAATTATATGTATATAGCACAATGTGGTGACGATGAGCGTAGCAGAGTGGCGCAGTGGAAGCGTGCTGGGCCCATAACCCAGAGGTCCGTGGATCGAAACCACGCTCTGCTACATTTTGTTTATGTGTCAATAAATACAAACTTATTTGCTTGTATGACGATTTTCACATCTTCGCAAATTCACAACTTGAGGAGTCTAACAAATAAACTCATTAACATGCCTTTGCATTAGGTGATTTGCATTGCTTCACCGCCAAATTTACTGCTTGGAGAGCGATTATTCCTTCTTGTCATTTTAAATATGTGTGATTAGATGCTTACGAAGTCCCACTGCTTCTATTGACGCAAGGAAACCGCGCCAATAGATTACCTCTTTTTCCAGTGCGGATACTTCATATGAATTCACTGGTATGGTGATTTATCAAATTGTGGCACATAAAAGTTCTTATATTTATGACACAATCTAACAACCTACCGTAAACAAATTTGCGCGTTTCTAAAACTTTGGATTCATTCAACTCATGCCAAATCCAAATTTAATTTACCATAAACTTTCTTGATAAAATTTAATGTCAGCATTGCATTCCAATTAGTTCTGGCATACATGTTAATGTGTGCCTTCTCAGTCTACGACAATGATCGTGATTGAACAGCTGAATGCCAGTTGCTGAATAAATTTTAATTTCAACATAGACCAGCGACTGGAAACATTAAGATGATTGACACTGTGTTCGACGCAATTCCTGTCAGACAGACACAATGCACATGCCAAGATATTTGTCAAAGATTAAAATAATTTGTGCGTCTCTTCCCATTCAATAAGACATTGGAATAGATGCAGAAGCGAATTGGCGAAAGTACTGATATCATAAATGAACTTCATTTTGAATGGAATGCACAGAAAATTAATCAGGCATTATATTGTACAATTTTCCCAACATATGTGGAATAAATTAGTTCAAATTGATAAAGATAAATTTTTACTTGGAAACGCGAGGTTTATTGACGAACACAAGTAGAAAACATTTCACCATATTTTGGAAAAAATAGAGTTTGGCCTGTGTTATGCGTTACAATATTAGTTATCATTATCACACATAACTCTGCCCTTATTTGATTGGAACGTTATAAACTCCGAATAAACGTAAACTATTTTTTCCATGTGGTTTACACATATACTTTTCAGGGAAATAGCGCTGCTCTATACAATATACACATAATGATTTTGTAAATGTTCCAAGACATACTAACGACATGCAAAGAATTTTTGCAGTTACTGGCGCAATTATATGTATATAGCACAATGTGGTGACGATGCGCGTAGCAGAGTGGCGCAGTGGAAGCGTGCTGGGCCCATAACCCAGAGGTCCGTGGATCGAAACCACGCTCTGCTACATTTTGTTTATGTGTCAATAAATACAAACTTATTTGCTTGTATGACGATTTTCACATCTTCGCAAATTCACAACTTGAGGAGTCTAACAAATAAACTCATTAACATGCCTTTGCATTAGGTGATTTGCATTGCTTCACCGCCAAATTTACTGCTTGGAGAGCGATTATTCCTTCTTGTCATTTTAAGTATGTGTGATTAGATGCTTACGAAGTCCCACTGCTTCTATTGACGCAAGGAAACCGCGCCAAAACATTACCTCTTTTTTCAGTGCCGAAACTTCATATGAATTCACTGGTATGGTGATTTATCAAATTGTGGCACATAAAAGTTCTTATATTTTATGACACAATCTAACAACCTACCGTAAACAAATTTGCGCGTTTCTAAAACTTTGGATTCATTCAACTCATGCCAAATCCAAATTTAATTTACCATAAACATTCTTGATAAAATTTAATGTCAGCATTGCATTCCAATTAGTTCTGGCATACATGTTAATGTGTGCCTTCTCAGTCTACGACAATGATCGTGATTGAACAGCTGAATGCCAGTTGCTGAATAAATTTTAATTTCAACATAGACCAGCGACTGGAAACATTAAGATGATTGACACTGTGTTCGACGCAATTCCTGTCAGACAGACACAATGCACATGCCAAGATATTTGTCAAAGATTAAAATAATTTGTGCGTCTCTTCCCATTCAATAAGACATTGGAATAGATGCAGAAGCGAATTGGCGAAAGTACTGATATCATAAATGAACTTCATTTTGAATGGAATGCACAGAAAATTAATCAGGCATTATATTGTACAATTTTCCCAACATATGTGGAATAAATTAGTTCAAATTGATAAAGATAAATTTTTACTTGGAAACGCGAGGTTTATTGACGAACACAAGTAGAAAACATTTCACCATATTTTGGAAAAAATAGAGTTTGGCCTGTGTTATGCGTTACAATATTAGTTATCATTATCACACATAACTCTGCCCTTATTTGATTGGAACGTTATAAACTCCGAATAAACGTAAACTATTTTTTCCATGTGGTTTACACATATACTTTTCAGGGAAATAGCGCTGCTCTATACAATATACACATAATGATTTTGTAAATGTTCCAAGACATACTAACGACATGCAAAGAATTTTTGCAGTTACTGGCGCAATTATATGTATATAGCACAATGTGGTGACGATGAGCGTAGCAGAGTGGCGCAGTGGAAGCGTGCTGGGCCCATAACCCAGAGGTCCGTGGATCGAAACCACGCTCTGCTACATTTTGTTTATGTGTCAATAAATACAAACTTATTTGCTTGTATGACGATTTTCACATCTTCGCAAATTCACAACTTGAGGAGTCTAACAAATAAACTCATTAACATGCCTTTGCATTAGGTGATTTGCATTGCTTCACCGCCAAATTTACTGCTTGGAGAGCGATTATTCCTTCTTGTCATTTTAAATATGTGTGATTAGATGCTTACGAAGTCCCACTGCTTCTATTGACGCAAGGAAACCGCGCCAATAGATTACCTCTTTTTCCAGTGCGGATACTTCATATGAATTCACTGGTATGGTGATTTATCAAATTGTGGCACATAAAAGTTCTTATATTTATGACACAATCTAACAACCTACCGTAAACAAATTTGCGCGTTTCTAAAACTTTGGATTCATTCAACTCATGCCAAATCCAAATTTAATTTACCATAAACATTCTTGATAAAATTTAATGTCAGCATTGCATTCCAATTAGTTCTGGCATACATGTTAATGTGTGCCTTCTCAGTCTACGACAATGATCGTGATTGAACAGCTGAATGCCAGTTGCTGAATAAATTTTAATTTCAACATAGACCAGCGACTGGAAACATTAAGATGATTGACACTGTGTTCGACGCAATTCCTGTCAGACAGACACAATGCACATGCCAAGATATTTGTCAAGGATTAAAATAATTTGTGCGTCTCTTCCCATTCAATAAGACATTGGAATAGATGCAGAAGCGAATTGGCGAAAGTACTGATATCATAAATGAACTTCATTTTGAATGGAATGCACAGAAAATTAATCAGGCATTATATTGTACAATTTTCCCAACATATGTGGAATAAATTAGTTCAAATTGATAAAGATAAATTTTTACTTGGAAACGCGAGGTTTATTGACGAACACAAGTAGAAAACATTTCACCATATTTTGGAAAAAATAGAGTTTGGCCTGTGTTATGCGTTACAATATTAGTTATCATTATCACACATAACTCTGCCCTTATTTGATTGGAACGTTATAAACTCCGAATAAACGTAAACTATTTTTTCCATGTGGTTTACACATATACTTTTCAGGGAAATAGCGCTGCTCTATACAATATACACATAATGATTTTGTAAATGTTCCAAGACATACTAACGACATGCAAAGAATTTTTGCAGTTACTGGCGCAATTATATGTATATAGCACAATGTGGTGACGATGAGCGTAGCAGAGTGGCGCAGTGGAAGCGTGCTGGGCCCATAACCCAGAGGTCCGTGGATCGAAACCACGCTCTGCTACATTTTGTTTATGTGTCAATAAATACAAACTTATTTGCTTGTATGACGATTTTCACATCTTCGCAAATTCACAACTTGAGGAGTCTAACAAATAAACTCATTAACATGCCTTTGCATTAGGTGATTTGCATTGCTTCACCGCCAAATTTACTGCTTGGAGAGCGATTATTCCTTCTTGTCATTTTAAATATGTGTGATTAGATGCTTACGAAGTCCCACTGCTTCTATTGACGCAAGGAAACCGCGCCAATAGATTACCTCTTTTTCCAGTGCGGATACTTCATATGAATTCACTGGTATGGTGATTTATCAAATTGTGGCACATAAAAGTTCTTATATTTATGACACAATCTAACAACCTACCGTAAACAAATTTGCGCGTTTCTAAAACTTTGGATTCATTCAACTCATGCCAAATCCAAATTTAATTTACCATAAACATTCTTGATAAAATTTAATGTCAGCATTGCATTCCAATTAGTTCTGGCATACATGTTAATGTGTGCCTTCTCAGTCTACGACAATGATCGTGATTGAACAGCTGAATGCCAGTTGCTGAATAAATTTTAATTTCAACATAGACCAGCGACTGGAAACATTAAGATGATTGACACTGTGTTCGACGCAATTCCTGTCAGACAGACACAATGCACATGCCAAGATATTTGTCAAGGATTAAAATAATTTGTGCGTCTCTTCCCATTCAATAAGACATTGGAATAGATGCAGAAGCGAATTGGCGAAAGTACTGATATCATAAATGAACTTCATTTTGAATGGAATGCACAGAAAATTAATCAGGCATTATATTGTACAATTTTCCCAACATATGTGGAATAAATTAGTTCAAATTGATAAAGATAAATTTTTACTTGGAAACGCGAGGTTTATTGACGAACACAAGTAGAAAACATTTCACCATATTTTGGAAAAAATAGAGTTTGGCCTGTGTTATGCGTTACAATATTAGTTATCATTATCACACATAACTCTGCCCTTATTTGATTGGAACGTTATAAACTCCGAATAAACGTAAACTATTTTTTCCATGTGGTTTACACATATACTTTTCAGGGAAATAGCGCTGCTCTATACAATATACACATAATGATTTTGTAAATGTTCCAAGACATACTAACGACATGCAAAGAATTTTTGCAGTTACTGGCGCAATTATATGTATATAGCACAATGTGGTGACGATGAGCGTAGCAGAGTGGCGCAGTGGAAGCGTGCTGGGCCCATAACCCAGAGGTCCGTGGATCGAAACCACGCTCTGCTACATTTTGTTTATGTGTCAATAAATACAAACTTATTTGCTTGTATGACGATTTTCACATCTTCGCAAATTCACAACTTGAGGAGTCTAACAAATAAACTCATTAACATGCCTTTGCATTAGGTGATTTGCATTGCTTCACCGCCAAATTTACTGCTTGGAGAGCGATTATTCCTTCTTGTCATTTTAAATATGTGTGATTAGATGCTTACGAAGTCCCACTGCTTCTATTGACGCAAGGAAACCGCGCCAATAGATTACCTCTTTTTCCAGTGCGGATACTTCATATGAATTCACTGGTATGGTGATTTATCAAATTGTGGCACATAAAAGTTCTTATATTTATGACACAATCTAACAACCTACCGTAAACAAATTTGCGCGTTTCTAAAACTTTGGATTCATTCAACTCATGCCAAATCCAAATTTAATTTACCATAAACATTCTTGATAAAATTTAATGTCAGCATTTCATTCCAATTAGTTCTGGCATACATGTTAATGTGTGCCTTCTCAGTCTACGACAATGATCGTGATTGAACAGCTGAATGCCAGTTGCTGAATAAATTTTAATTTCAACATAGACCAGCGACTGGAAACATTAAGATGATTGACACTGTGTTCGACGCAATTCCTGTCAGACAGACACAATGCACATGCCAAGATATTTGTCAAGGATTAAAATAATTTGTGCGTCTCTTCCCATTCAATAAGACATTGGAATAGATGCAGAAGCGAATTGGCGAAAGTACTGATATCATAAATGAACTTCATTTTGAATGGAATGCACAGAAAATTAATCAGGCATTATATTGTACAATTTTCCCAACATATGTGGAATAAATTAGTTCAAATTGATAAAGATAAATTTTTACTTGGAAACGCGAGGTTTATTGACGAACACAAGTAGAAAACATTTCACCATATTTTGGAAAAAATAGAGTTTGGCCTGTGTTATGCGTTACAATATTAGTTATCATTATCACACATAACTCTGCCCTTATTTGATTGGAACGTTATAAACTCCGAATAAACGTAAACTATTTTTTCCATGTGGTTTACACATATACTTTTCAGGGAAATAGCGCTGCTCTATACAATATACACATAATGATTTTGTAAATGTTCCAAGACATACTAACGACATGCAAAGAATTTTTGCAGTTACTGGCGCAATTATATGTATATAGCACAATGTGGTGACGATGAGCGTAGCAGAGTGGCGCAGTGGAAGCGTGCTGGGCCCATAACCCAGAGGTCCGTGGATCGAAACCACGCTCTGCTACATTTTGTTTATGTGTCAATAAATACAAACTTATTTGCTTGTATGACGATTTTCACATCTTCGCAAATTCACAACTTGAGGAGTCTAACAAATAAACTCATTAACATGCCTTTGCATTAGGTGATTTGCATTGCTTCACCGCCAAATTTACTGCTTGGAGAGCGATTATTCCTTCTTGTCATTTTAAATATGTGTGATTAGATGCTTACGAAGTCCCACTGCTTCTATTGACGCAAGGAAACCGCGCCAATAGATTACCTCTTTTTCCAGTGCGGATACTTCATATGAATTCACTGGTATGGTGATTTATCAAATTGTGGCACATAAAAGTTCTTATATTTATGACACAATCTAACAACCTACCGTAAACAAATTTGCGCGTTTCTAAAACTTTGGATTCATTCAACTCATGCCAAATCCAAATTTAATTTACCATAAACATTCTTGATAAAATTTAATGTCAGCATTGCATTCCAATTAGTTCTGGCATACATGTTAATGTGTGCCTTCTCAGTCTACGACAATGATCGTGATTGAACAGCTGAATGCCAGTTGCTGAATAAATTTTAATTTCAACATAGACCAGCGACTGGAAACATTAAGATGATTGACACTGTGTTCGACGCAATTCCTGTCAGACAGACACAATGCACATGCCAAGATATTTGTCAAGGATTAAAATAATTTGTGCGTCTCTTCCCATTCAATAAGACATTGGAATAGATGCAGAAGCGAATTGGCGAAAGTACTGATATCATAAATGAACTTCATTTTGAATGGAATGCACAGAAAATTAATCAGGCATTATATTGTACAATTTTCCCAACATATGTGGAATAAATTAGATCAAATTGATAAAGATAAATTTTTACTTGGAAACGCGAGGTTTATTGACGAACACAAGTAGAAAACATTTCACCATATTTTGGAAAAAATAGAGTTTGGCCTGTGTTATGCGTTACAATATTAGTTATCATTATCACACATAACTCTGCCCTTATTTGATTGGAACGTTATAAACTCCGAATAAACGTAAACTAATTTTTCCAAGTGGTTTACACATATACTTTTCAGGGAAATAGCGCTGCTCTATACAATATACACGTAATGATTTTGTAAATGTTCCAAGACATACTAACGACATGCAAAGAATTTTTGCAGTTACTGGCGCAATTATATGTATATAGCACAATGTGGTGACGATGCGCGTAGCAGAGTGGCGCAGTGGAAGCGTGCTGGGCCCATAACCCAGAGGTCCGTGGATCGAAACCACGCTCTGCTACATTTTGTTTATGTGTCAATAAATACAAACTTATTTGCTTGTATGACGATTTTCACATCTTCGCAAATTCACAACTTGAGGAGTCTAACAAATAAACTCATTAACATGCCTTTGCATTAGGTGATTTGCATTGCTTCACCGCCAAATTTACTGCTTGGAGAGCGTTTATTCCTTCTTGTCATTTTAAGTATGTGTGATTAGATGCTTACGAAGTCCCACTGCTTCTATTGACGCAAGGAAACCGCGCCAATAGATTACCTCTTTTTCCAGTGCGGAAACTTCATATGAATTCACTGGTATGGTGATTTATCAAATTGTGGCACATAAAAGTTCTTATATTTATGACACAATCTAACAACCTACCGTAAACAAATTTGCGCGTTTCTAAAACTTTGGATTCATTCAACTCATGCCAAATCCAAATTGAATTTACCATAAACTTTCTTGATAAAATTTAATGTCAGCATTGCATTCCGATTAGTTCTGGCATACATGTTAATGTGTGCCTTCTCAGTCTACGACAAAGATCGTGATTGAACAGCTGAATGCCAGTTGCTGAATAAATTTTAATTTCAACATAGACCAGCGAGTGGAAAAATTACGATGATTGACACTGTGTTCGACGCAATTCCTGTCAGACAGACACCATGCACATGCCAAGATATTTGTCAAAGATTAAAATAATTTGTGCGTCTCTTCCCATTCAGTAAGACATTGGAATAGATGCAGAAGCGAATTGGCGAAAGTACTGATATCATAAATGAACTTCATTTTGAATGGAATGCACAGAAAATTAATCAGGCATTATATTGTACAATTTTCCCAACATATGTGGAATAAATTAGATCAAATTGATAAAGATAAATTTTTACTTGGAAACGCGAGGTTTATTGACGAACACAAGTAGAAAACATTTATTCATATTTTGGAATAAATTGAGTTTGGCCTGTTTTTTGCGTTACAATATTAGTTATCAATATCACACATAATTCTGCCCTTATTTGATTGGATTGTTATAAACTCCGAATAAACGTAAACTAATTTTTCCAAGTGGTTTTCACAAATACTTTTCAGGGAAATAGCTTTGCTCTATCCAATATACACGTAATGATTTTGCAAATGTTCCAAGACATACTAACGACATGCAAATAATTTTTGCAGTTACTGGCGCAATTATATGTATATAGCACAATGTGGTGACGATGCGCGCAGCAGAGAGAGCGCAGCGGAAGCGTGCTGGGCCCATAACCCAGAGGTCCGTGGATCGAAACCACGCTCTGCAACATCTTGTTTATGTGTCAATAAATACAAACTCAAATGCTTGTATGACGATTTCCACATCTTCGCAAATTCACACCTTGAGTAGTCTAACAAATAAACTCATTAACATGCCTTTGCATTAGGTGATTTCCATTGGTTCACCACCAAATTTGCTGCTTGGAGAGCGTTTATTCCTTCTTGTCATTTTAAGTATGTGTAATTAGATGCTTACGAAGTCCCACTGCTTCTATTGACGCAAGAAACCTGCGAAAAATTACCTTTTGTTCCAGTGCAGAAATTTCATGTGAATTCACTTGTATGGTGATTTATCAAATTGTGGCATATTAAAGTTCTTATATTTTATGACACACTCTAATAACCTACCGTAAACAAATTTGCGCGTTTCTAAAACTTTGGATCCATTCAACTCATGCCCAATCTAAATTGAATTTGCCATAAACTTTATTTATAAAATTTAATGTCATCATTGCATTCCGATTAGATCTGGCATACATGTTAATGTGTGCCTTCTCATTCTACGACAGAGATCGTGATTGAATAGCTGAATGCCAGTTGCTGAATAAATTTTAATTTCAACATAGACCAGCGACTGGAAACATTACGATGATTGACACTGTGTTCGACGCAATTCCTGTCAGACAGACACCATGCTCATGCCAAGATATTAGTCAAAGATAATAATAATTTGTGCGTCTCTTCCCCAATCAATAAGACATTGGAATGGTTACAGAGGCGAATCGGCTAAAGTACTGATATCATAAATGAACTTCATTTTGAATGGAATGCACAGGAAATTAGTCAGGCATTATATTGTACAATTTTCCAAACATATGTGGAATAAATTAGATCAAATTGATAAAGATAAATTTTTACTTAGAAACGCGAGGTTTATTGACGAAAACAAGTAGAACACATTTAGTCATATTTTGGAAAATATAGAGTTTGGCCTGTGTTATGCGTTACAAAATTAGTTATCATTATCACACATAACTCTGCCCTTATTTGATTGGATTGTGATAAACTCAGGATAAACGTAAACTAATTTTTCCAAGTGGTTTTCACATATACCTTTCAGGGAAAAAACATTGCTCTATACAATATTCACGTAATGATTAATTTATAAATGTTCCAAGATATACTAACGACATGCAAAGAATTTTTGCAATTATTGGCGCAATTATATGTTTATAGCACAATGTGGTGACGATGCGCGTAGTAGAATGGCGCAGTGGAAGCGTGCTGGGCCCATAACCCAGAGGTCCGTGGATTTAATCCACGCTCTGCTTCATTTTGTTTATGTGTCAATAAATACAAACTCAATTGCTTGTATGACGATCTCCACATCTTCACAAATTCACACCTTGAGGAGTCTAACAAATAAACTCACCGCCAAATTTGCTGCTTGGAGAGCGTTTATTCTTTCTTGTCATTTTAAGTATGTGTGGTTAGATGCTTACGAAGTACCACTGCTTCTATTGACGCAAGAAAACCGCGCCAAACTATTAACTTTTTTTCCAGTGCGGTAACTTCATGTGAATTGACTGATATGGTGATTTATCAAATTGTGGTACATAAAAGTTCTTATATTTTATGACACACTCTAACAACCTACCGTAAACAAATTTGCGCGTTTCTGAAACTTTGGATTCATTCAACTCATGCCAATCCAAATTTATTTACCATAAAGTTTTTGATAAAATTTAATGTCAGCATCGCGTTCCGATTAGTCTGGCATACATGTTAATGTGTGCCTTCTCAGTCTACGACAGAGATCGTGATTGAACAGCTGAATGCCAGTTGCTGAATAAATTTTAATTTCAACATAGACCAGCGAGTGGAAAAATTACGATGATTGACACTGTGTTCGACGCAATTCCTGTCAGACAGACACCATGCACATGCCAAGATATTTGTCAAAGATTAAAATAATTTGTGCGTCTCTTCCCATTCAGAAGACATTGGAATGGATGCATAAGCGAATTGGCGGAAGAACTGATATCATAAATGAACTTCATTTTGAATGGTATGCACAGAACATTAATCAGGCATTATATTGTACTGTAGGGGTACTTCTTGCTGTTGCTATCTCGTTCCTGATTTTGTACCCCTTCTACTTAAATATGGTTGCTATTATTACTACCCGAGCACCCAATCAGTCTGTTCCTTTTCAGATGGTTAATATTAGAAGGCCGCAGAAAGGTTTCATGTATATATTACACAAAAAGTAGCACATAAATATAATTCACTGTTAATCCGAATTGAAGGAGTTGGTTGGCAATAATACAGATTTTAATGCAAAAGTATGTTTTAAATACCGTTCACAACTAAACTAAATTGTCCGTCTTCTAGACGGCAAAAATAAAAGTGATTTATGTCTATAAAGTGAAATGTTTAGCACAAATGTCTGGAATGTAATGAGTAGTCAAACGATTAAGGATACATGATAATATGAGCCTAGTAAAATTATTTATGTTCATAAATTCACTGACACAATAGTCCACCGCGTGATCCTCTCGGATCGCGCGCGGTTCTGTCTATTTTATAAAACACTATTAATTACAAATAAAATTGCAGTTCAAGAAATATCGATTAAAACTGCTTGAGACTAAAAGAGATTGTTCCTAAAATCACAGCTAAGAGAAATATTGTTTAAGGACAGAGTTAGAATTGTAAACGCCCCGGCTTCAAGTAAATGTCGTACGACGTTACAAACTCGGTTAAGGTGCTCTGAATAGAGATTAGTTACTGATATGGGGGCCCTTAAGAGGGCCTTGGCGGCGTTCGCGTAAGTTATATATATGTAAGTTGATGTTCTGTTCCTTGGGTGGACTCTGGTTGTGGTTCCTGTTGTTGTTATCATGTGTGTTGAAGTTCTGCATTAATTGGCTCGTCTTGCTGGCTGAAGTGCAACACGGTGAGTCACGAATGTTGCCAATTGTTGGTGAAACAAATCAATATCCAGCGTAGGTATTGACAGCCGACAGCACGCACATGTGTAAGACGAGGCAGAACGCAGATACGACCAACTGACTTGCATGGTAAATTACCGTGCTTAAATAGCATGCAATATGTCTACTTGCACACTATTGGTTAAACGTAGTTAAACGGCAATTTCGCTTTTTTCTCATTGGTGCAACGTAAATAAATTTGAATTTAATTTACGCAATATGTCGGCCATTGATTTGTGTCGTTACAACACTTTCCTCTCTGAAAAAAAAGGAAAAAATATTCCTCTCTGCGAGGCTAGATAAGAAATGCATGACAGAGTTCGAACCAAGTTAAGCAAAATATGATGAACCATAAGTGCTGGGCTTAAATATGCTTGTTGGTTGCTTCAACAATGATATGATGCCAGGTAACCACTAGGAATTGCTACACAAATTGTTAGCTCTAGTGGACGGTCATAGAACGTGAGGCAAAATAGAGCAGTGTAAGTTTTTGGAGCCGCAGCGTGAAGATTTCGAGGTAAATCGCCTCTGATTTTGCCAGATTTAAGATAAAACCTAAGCAGGTTGGATCGTTGTCAATGTGTTTGTATACGACCAAAGGAGCTAGAGTGCTCGACGTTGTGGTCATAACATTTGTAGAGTGGTCTTTGTGCAATTGATAAAGGTGAGATATGCATTGAAAGTGGCCTGTACCATGATATGAAGCTGATCACTACTTAGTGTTGCTACACGATAAACGGTTTCAATCTGTCTATGCTTACTGATGTCGGTGTAGCACCTTGCATAATAATGAAGTATTTTGGTTGTCTGAGCAAAATCGGGTAAGGACCGCGATACTTTGGTTGTAGTGGTGCAACAGCATTATTGTTGCGAACGAGTACTCTCTTGCGGCTTTGGAGCTGTGGGTGAAAGAAGACTGGACGAGGCGTGTGTCTCGGCTGCTGTTCAGACATGTTACCGAAATGCAGTCGAAGTCGGGTGGCTTCGTCTTGTGGGTCATCTTATGCGGGAAGTAGACGTGGGAGCTAACTAAGCAGGCGTAGATCCATGCCATGCAAGAGTTGTGACGCAGACGTTTTAATGGATTCACGAGTACGGGAACGCATGGCAAGCAGAACTAAAGGTAGTGCATCGACCCAGTTGCCATTAATGTACGAGGATGCTAAAGCTGCTTTGAGTTCCCTATGCATTCTCTCTACCATGCCATTAGCTTGGGGATGGTAGGCAGTCGTCTGGCGTAAGATGCATCCCATGTACCGCAAGGTGGTTTTGAAACGATCAGATGAGAAGCAAGTGCCTCTGTCCGTGATGACCTCATTGGGAACACCATAATTGGATATCCATGCAGAGATAAAACCGTTAGTTACTTCATCTGCATAAATGGTGCCAAGAGGTAATGCCGTAGGCCACCGTGTAAATCTATCGATCATAGTTAGAAGGTAGCTGAAACCTTGAACCTTTGTCAGATGAACTATGTCGATGTGGACGATGGCTAGGCGAGAAGTAGACCGAAAATGTTGCAACTTAGAACGAGTGTGTCGTGTGATCTTGTTTTTCTGACAAATTACACACCCTGAGACCCATCGTTTAACATTCTGCCTAAGTCTGTGACCCCAGAAACGATCTGTAAGAAGTCGGACAGTCACTTTGTTTCCTGGGTGAGAAATTGAGTGAATTGAATCGAAAACCTTCCTCTGAAGGCTGGTCGGAAGAACTGGCTTGTTGGGCTGCGTACCCGTGAAGTAAACAATTGGTAAGCCTTCCCACAGACGGCATATGAACTTGGTTGGGTGACGGGCTATTGATCTTTGAATGTGAATGTCAACGCGTTGTTCAGTTCGCAGGAGAGTTGGCGTTAGTGCAGGTTCACTGAGTGCCACGGAGTTGACAGTGAATGGTGACGACGAAGGTGGTTGTAGAGAGACGTCTGGCCTAGACAGGGCATCTGCAATGAAGTTCTGTTTGCCCTTGACGTGAAAGATGTCAAATTGCCATTCGCTCAGACGAGAAAGCTGTCTTTCCACTCTGGCAGGGTACTTGGCGATAGATGAAGTTGCGTTTCGAAGTGCGCTTACTAGTGGTGCATGATCTGTGAAAACAACAAATCTGCTACTGCCAATGATGCTGATAAAATGGCGCACTGCGTCGTGGATAGCGAGAAGTTCCGGACCGAAAGTGTCGTACCTCGTTTCTACTGGTTGGAGAGTACGCGAGTAGAAACTGATAGGCTTCCGAACTCCGTCGATCTCTTGTTCCAAAGCGGCTCCAATAGCGAATTCAGAAGCATCTGTCGTGAGTAGAAATGGCTTTTCGAAATCTGGATGCGTTAGCATTGTGGCATTTGCAAACGAGTTGATGGCAAGTCGAAGTAATTCCTCGTCTTCGGATGACCAAGCAATGATGGAATTCTTGTTAAGTCCTTTTCGGTTCCGCAGGTGCCTGCACAAAGGATAAAGTTGTTTTGAAAGGCCTGGAAGGAACTTGCGATAATAGTTTATTACTCCCAGGATTTTCTGCAAATCGCCCAAAGTCCTTGGTGACTTGATATTCTTGATTGAATTCGTCTTTGACGGCAACGGTTGAATACCTTGGGCCGTGATACGATGCCCTAAGAAGTCGACGGATGAAGTTGCAATCTGCGTCTTGTCACAGTTGATCTTGAGTCCGTGGTTGGATAAGCGCCAGAGGACATTTCGTAGATGTTTCGCATGAGATTCTAGATCTGGACTGAATACCATAATGTCATCTAGGTATGACATACAATAAGCAGAGTCATCGCGAAGTATGTTGTCTATGAATCTTTGAAATGTCTGAGTAGCTCACTTGAGTCCAAAAGGTATGTAAAGATATTCAAAAAGGCCAAATGGAGTGATGACTGCAGTTTTCTTGATATCCTCTGGTGCTACCGGGATGTGATGGTACGCTTGTCTGAGGTCAATCACTGAGAAGAAATTGCTGCCGTTGAGTTTCTCAAGTAAAGTGTTAATATTTGGAATAGGATATGCATCAGATTTTGTCACTGAATTTAGCTTACGATAATCTCCACAGGCTCTGTACGATCCGTTTGATTTTGAGACTAAGTGCAGTGGTGACGCCCATGAACTTTTCTATGGTCTGATGATTCCCTCTTCCAAAAGCCTTGAGAATTCTTCTTTGGCAGCTTTCAGCTTAGCAGGAGCCAGTGGTCGCTTCTTGAGTGCAATAGGTTGTCCTTCTGTGACGATATGATGCATCGTGTTTGAGACTCGTAGCTCTGATTTGTTAAGATCGAAAAGCGATTTGTATTTTCGAAGAGCTGCTGATATCTCTGCTGAATGATGCACTCGGGTTGGTTGAATGACCTGTAACTCCAAACGCTCGGAGGCAAGTGTCCAAAAGCTTTGTTCAAGTCCGCTGGAGGGGTCGATGATCTTTTGATTGGCAAGATCAACAATGAGCCGAAATTTTAGAAGGAATTCAAGGCCTATTATATTATGTGAGACCTTGGCAATGATGAAGTTGTGGGAAAATTCACGTCGTAGACCTATGTTGAGTGTGCGTTATTGGCAGCCATAAGTTGGTATGGGCTCGCCTGTAGCTGTTGCGAGAAGAACGCCTAGCGACATCTTGACCATTGAATCACCTTTGAGAACTGAGACTGCTGCACCTGTGTCTACGATGTACTCTTCGCCAGTTTTGAAATCAAGAAGGTGCAGAAGTTCGTTTGGCTGTTTGGCCGGGTCATGCAAACAAGTAAGCTGGTGATTGCGACCGGCATTGTCTGTTTGGTTCTCTATGTGAAAAATTCGGCGTGGACGAAAAGAGTCGATAGGGATGTCGGATTTTAGTTGGCTTCTACCCTGGAGCGCCGTTGATGCCGTTGATGTGCAGAAAGTACGGTCTTCTACTTCCTGCGCCAGACGTTTTCCGATACTGATGCATCCTTGTGCCTGCGGTCTGTTGTCCTTTCCGTCAGCTGTGGAAATTGACACTCATTCGGAAATTCTTCGGAACGACAAAGACAAACTTGGCAAGCATAAAAAAACTTCCACAAACAGCTTCCACGGTTGAATAAGAGCAGAACAAAGAAGTCACTGTTTCCAACAATCCGAAATTGAGTTGTTGACTACGTACGGTGCCGTTTTGTACGTAGAAAAGATGAACAAAGGACCCGTTGGCCTTTGATGCCGACAACAAATCCACGAATATATAACCAACAATTTCCAGAAATCCACGGTCAGGGTAAAGAAAACACAAATGTCAATCTATTATTATTATATCCCCCAACACAAACCGCGAATATATATATATACCCAAAAAATTCACAGATGGCCACGATCACGGTAGATAAAACGCAAATCTTAATCGATTTTTATCCCAAATAAATGAAAAAGGAAGCCAATTTTATTTATACCAAAAAATCAGAACAATAATCAATATCCTGGCGCGGTCGCCAATTTTGTAAACGCCCCGGCTTCAAGTAAATGCCGTACGACGTTGCAAACTCGGTTAAGGTGCTCTAAATAGAGATTAGTTACTGATATGGGGGCCCTTAAGAGGGCCGGGTAATACGTTCGCTTGAAGTCTTCAGAGTTGAAGATGTCCTAGAGCCTTGGGTGGACTCTGGTTGAGTTTTTGCTCCCGTGAATGAGCTGTGATCGCGTTGTGGATGGTGTCCTGCAGGTCCTGCACTCAATTGGCTCGTCTCTCCGGTATCCTGCAACAAGATGAGTCACGGATGTAGTTAGTTGTTGGTGAAACGATCAAATCACCAGCTTAGGTATTGACAGCCGACAGAGCGCACACGTATTGATAGCCGACAGAACGCACACGCGTGAAGCAGGTAGAAGGCAAATGCCACAACTGACTTGCATGGTAAATTACCGTGCTTAAATAGCATTCAACATGTGTACTTGCATACTATTGGTTAAACGTGGTTAAACGTGGTTAAACGGCAATTTGCTTTTTTCTCATTGATGCAACGTAAATAAATTTGAATTTAATTTACGAAATATATCGGCGATTGATTTGTGTCGTTACACTACAATAATTTTCCTTATGCATACTACTTTATTTTTCCATATCAATAAATTTAAAATAAATTAAAAGTCTCACTATCAATTTGCTATTGAATAAGAGGCCTGTATTTATTTGCTTAATAAAGTAAAATTCTTATAATTTACCTATGAATTTTGAAATTTGGTAAGCTAAAACTTCAATATTAAAATGAGCTTTTTAGAAAGGGTTTGAAATTTATTTGCATTCTATTATTTAATCATATGTTTGTTCTGCTTATTAAGTTTCAATTGAAATTTAGAATAAATAATTTCAATATTAGATGTCTATTTTGATTATTTGTTGTATAAACTTTCTTCTATATGTTCGAGAGCGTAGTTGAGTGACTGCATATTGGTGCTATATAAATAAGTGTAAGTTCAAGTTCATTATTAAAATTGTGTTGCCGAGTTTAATTGATTTGTTATCAATCATTTTAATGAGAATGTAATTTATATCGCTATTGTGGAGGTCAATTAACTTGTTGGATTTTAATTAACAAATTTGTTTATTTTTATGTGCGGAGTTAATCTTCAAGTTATTTGACCCCAAAAATATTGGTCTATATCGACTTGAAAATTTTATTTTAAATAATATTGTTTCAGCTAGTCGCTACTTATTGTTATTTAATAAACAAATTGAATTTAGGCTCATGCTTTAGAATTGTTTCTAATGTACGCACTCATTACGTACGAACACGTTTTTGATCTATATGTGGTGGTCACTACCATTGGAGAGCTCTTGAGACACCATTCTCGGATATGCCATATATGCAGAACGATTATCTAATTTAGAACAACTAAATTACTCAGCACTTTATCTTAAGCTAAATTTCTTGTCTTTAGGTCAATTCCTTTGTATCCTCGCATTTATTGCTGTTATGTTAAAATAATATTTATTGCAATGTATATTCACCGTCTCACTGATCGTTACAGATTTCCTTTCGGAACGTGCAAAACTGAAGCGAATATGAGATCCTTTGTATAATATCAATAAGAATAATAATATGTAGTCAATTTCAATAATTTATTGACAATATATCGCTTTAAGGAAACAAGTAAGGTTATTTCAAGATCATGCAGTATGTGTACCACGCAACTTAAAATCTCAAGAAGGTTGAAAAATAAGGTCACCAAAGACCATTCACATTCTTCGACAATTTGCACAAAGTAAATTACAAAAAGTTGCTCTATTTCAAATAAAACTTTGTTTATGAAACCAGCGGTACCATCAAATGTCCGCAAGTAAGATTGATTTATTTTTATTTGGGAAGTTGATTAGTGCCCCATAAGATAATTGGCCTTCACCTACACACTCATGTTTAAGTTGATTACTTATATATCTCGAAGCCATTATTCTTCGGTTTCTTGGTGACTCTGTCAGAACGAATTTCAGCATGTTGTGCTGGTACTTCACTATTTTTTATTTTTAAATTTCGTCAATCTCTTTCTTTGGTTTTTGTGATTTTAATTTTCATTTACTTTTATAATTTATCTGGCTCTTCTTCGTTTCCACACGTCTTCGTGTCAAATCTCTCCTCAGCTTTTTTACACTTTGATGGATATCGTTCCTTAGTATCCTCCTCCGTCTAGGTAAACAGCGGATTGCAATTATCCAGTGCTACACTCTCTTCTATGCCATTCACTTCTATAAATACCTTTTTATCAGTAGTAAGATTTACTATAAATGTCCCCTTATAGCGTTATACAATTTTGTCTGTTCTCGTTAGTTATGTATACATGTGATACCAGCCTTAAATCTGAAGATCAATGACATGTAGACCTTGGAGCTCTAGTTTTCGTTGAAGCAAAACAATTCATTTTATCTCTCAGTGCTCCTACCAACCAATCTATTGGACTGGAGGCTCAATCGAGATAGCTTGGAGCGATCATTAGAAGATCACCATGTAATCTCAGTGGTTCTACATAAACAAGTTCCGCTATGAAGTTTCCTAACTATGCTGTGTATGTGTTTCGCAATGCAAGCAAAATTATGGGCAAATCATATATCCAACTGGATCATCCATTGCAGCGTAATGCAGCCTTCCGCTCCCTGTACACCATATTGTGATACCCAGTTATGTAAGAGCATAAGACTTCCTGAACTGCCATGTCCTTCAGGACTGCGACTTCAAACTGACGGCATCTTTGGCCATACATCAGTGACCATCCTGATGGTTGCCTTAGTAGAAGAGTGGCCACATTCATACAATGTTGAATTACCTTATACCTTAAATCCAACGGTACATGGAGTCTAGGTTGGCTCCATAAAATTTCACATAGTAACTACTTATCTCCAAACTTGCGTGTATACGCGGACTTCTTAGCCAACACAGCTACTAAAGGATCAATAACCTGCGCTTCCATCAATTGCTGGGGAAAGTCATTAGAAAATGCAACAGAACAGACTAGTGGCTCCGACCGAATAAAATCTATGCATGATACGTTTGGTCTACTGAGAGTGTCTACCAGCATAATCTATTTTTCCTGATATATGATAAATGGTGAAATCCAATTCTGCGAGGCGGGTTATTTGTGAATTCTCAATGCCGCGTTTTGCGTACGCGGGTAATAGCTGTACACGGGCAGTTACACAAAGATCCGATTTTTCACAATTTCCAATTTTGTTTTGTCTTTGATCGGGTTGACTTGTTTTTACTTCAACTGGAAATGCGGTTCTATCACATCTTAACAAAGATGTGATAGAACCGCATTTCAGTTAACAGTCAAAACAAGACAAAAGAAATTATGTAAATCGGATCTTTTGTCTGCCCTGATCTTCTTTCCCGCGTGCAATCAACGCGATTGAGCTTATGCTGACACACCGCAAAATATTAACTTCAAAAATATTTGTGAATTCATCCGATAAGAATATTTAAGCCTATTTGTCTTACCTAGGATACTTATCAACGGCTTTTGATCAATCAATACCGTGATCTGTTGTCCATCCAAGTGGTGCTCGAAATGCAGCACTGCAGCATAAATCGCTAGTCACTCCTCAAGTGTGTCATATCTCTTTGATGTAGCTCTGTCCCTAGAGCTACATCGGAAGCATATGTGACAAGCTGAAACGACATAGTCCAGTGTACAAGTGCTAATGTGGTGATTTGGCTTAACTGGTTTTTGGCCATCTTGAATTTCCCCTTGTTGTCTTAACTAAAATATAGTGGCCAGGGCTTACTGATCGTGCTTGGTTCACGAACTAAATTTCGAGTTACCGACCCTAAAATTCCAGATAAACATGGTATAAAACGACGGTAGTAGCCAATCATCCTCAAAAATCTACGCATTTGGCGTAAAGTTCTGGGTTCTGGTACATCCTTGATCGCTTAAATTTTATTCCTAAGGGTTTAATTCCATCTTTGGAGATGGTGTGTCGAAGAAATGTCACAGTTGGACAACAAATCTTGCTCTTCTCTGGCTTAACTAATTGTCCGTAATGTTTCAGCTTTGACAAAAAAACACCCACGCTCTGGCGGTGTTCCTCACTAGATTGACTACAAATGATGGTGTCATATATATATATATATATATATATATATATATATATATATATATATATATATATATATATAACCTAGAAAATAGACAGTCTTAAAGAACCTTTTCGGTCAGACGCTGAAATGTATGTTTGCATTCTGCAAACGAAAGTGCATACGTAAAAATTCATTCGATTCTTCTTCGGGAAATTGCACTGCAGTGAATGGCGTTGATTCTGCCGAATGCAATAGACAATTACCACAAACCCTCTATTGGTCCGATTCATTGTTGGGAACTAGAACTATTGAAGACGCAATGTTGAAATATGTACGCCTACAAATTCCTTCCTATTTCAATAGCGATTTTTTGTTTATGCTGTGCTAATGGTTGAGCCTTAAGCGAACAGGGTAGCATTGCCAGCAACTCGATTTGGTTTTCTATGCCTATCTTCAGCCAATTCCGATGAGCATTGAAAGATAGGAACCGATCAGGTGTTTCTCGATGACATCCGCCAAGTCATCGGCGACGACGGGTCTGGGTAGTCTCACTGAACGTGTTTTGTCCAATATTTCTGGTCTTCGAATCTAATGCGAGGTTAAAATAGATAAAATATGAATCCTAATGATGTTTTCTTTAATGTCAGCAACCAGAAACTGCCACGTGAATGAAGATTTCTGCCCAGATGTCACTGTCAATGTTCTTATTAGACCTCCGTTGGTAGTCCATAGTTGACAATCGAATTTCCACTATATTGGATCGCAGTATGCTCACCGCGGCACCCGTGTCTATTAAGAATTTCGAACCACTAAGTTAATCCGCTACGACGAACTTGTTGCTATAGCTAGCAACCTCTTCCTACTATGTGAAATTTAACAGACACTTAACTTTAACTACACTATGGTGCTTATATTCCAACAAAGCTTTCGAGCATAACTTCGATTATTTTAAGATACCTCGTTTAGGCACTCCATGGAAACTTGTATTCGGAACTCCCGATACGGCTTTTAATAGTTGTGGTTCATTCAGTTTCCCTAATAGTTACGTCTATTTCTGTTTATTATTGATAACTTATTGCGTTTTTATTTGTTAGTGTTTGTGTGTGCGCAGTACTTTCTATTGTACTACAGTGAAGCTTGAGAACGGGTTATTCTTGTATTGATGAATTGAGTCCCGATCAGATGTTCGCTCTTTTGGTTGTTGTATGTATGAATATTTCCATCTGTACGTTTCGCCTTTTTCTTCTGATTTATCCTCTCTTGTAATGGCAGAGGGTGTGTAGATTGCAGTGTTTATCGCTCGTATTGTTGTTCAATTTCTGTCACAGATAACGATGATAGTGCTAACGTTTGCGCAGCTGTTTTCCTTTAGCCTGTTTCCAGTCCGATCGAATGTTTGCTGATGCTAGTATAATGGGTGTTCGTTGCCTTCGAATATAACGCATTATATTTTTGTATTGGGAAGCGAAAACAATAACAAAATGAATAATGATCGGTTTATTTCAAGAATGAATAACTATCTACATCAATAAAAGTAGAAATGTGCATAACAATAATGGTTCATAGTTCCTCCGACGAAAATAAATTAACAATTTATGTAGAAACGTATGTCACTGCTGCTGATTTACACGAATTTTATTTGTAACAAAACGATATATGAATTTCTGTAGAAGTTTTTTTAAAGTACATTCTTGCATAGCTCGTGGTAGGTTTCAATTTTGCATTTTATCTTAACGTGCACGAGCCCTCCAGGGTTGTGTTCATTTTTCATCTTACATTGCTTTTCAACTTCTATTACTTTTATCTTCACGTTCACAGCATAGTATAATAAGATTAGTTTATTTCCTTACTCAAACTTATTAGGATGGTCAGGAAAAGTTGGTCTAACTATTCTCTTTCCTTTTTGAATTTTTGTACAGATGCCACACGTAATTACTTCATTTAGGATAGAACGTGTAAAAATAGGCCTGACCTATGCATTTAGGAAATGACAGTTATCATTTTAGTTTCATGTGAATTTCTTTTACACGTGCCGTTAATTACATGTAACAGATTATTTCTCAGTCTTAAGAAAAAGCTCTCTCTCACACACAGACGTGACATACGCTTGTCTAGTAAATTTTTGAGAAAAAATCAGAATGACAGCGGATGCAAACAAATCGGATCGCAACCCGATAATCAGGTAAATGATCTATTCTCTGTCGCGCAACATGTTTCTTTTAAATCAGGTAAACAGATGAAAATTGTTGGATGCAGCGTTGATTGAAACGTACATATCCACGTGTTATATTATATAGTTATATAAACACGGTTGTTGTTACCGTAGATGTTGATCTTAAATCTGAAGACATTAAAGATCTGCCTAAAGTAGTCTCAGTACTTCGCCTAGTAGAATTTGAAGATAAGACTAGTTCATCTAATTAGAGTTTATGTCCTGATTGGAAATGGCCAGACGTGTGTTACCACAGTCATGTAGACCTACATTAGGCATCAGTGATGTTATCGTTAGGAGATAGTGCAGGAGTTGCTACCAAATTTGGTGACAGGACTAGTTCAACTTTTGCCAGTCTAGTAGTGTGCTGATCTGGAAAACATTTTGGAGTAAAACTGAGACGCTCAGATCCTGTTTAGATCTCGCGGTGTTGATTATATCGATGAGCCACGCGGATGATGTATAGCACACTGTGAATTTGGACCGAGTGCGAAGTTTCGAGAAGGCAGCTTCGTTTTGCGTTTTGGTTGAACAAGATGGATAGGATGTACTAAGTAGGTAGAGAGAAGTACCTCACGGGAAAGCTAAAAAAACTACACTGGTTAAAGCCTTTTATGAGGTCATGTTGATAAGGATCCACTGTGTGCCTATTAAGCGTATTTTGCAGTCACTTCAATAACGAACGTATTCACCAAGACAGCCGGCAAAACGGTCAGCTTCCATCTGTCATTAGATCCAAAATTCAGATTATTAGAGACAGCACGGAGGCAACTTTACGTTTTGAGTTTAGTGCCTCTGTCTGTACGTCGGCTCGCCTATTCCGTTCCGATGATTCAGACAATTTTGTCGATACAATGAGGGAAACGCCTTGCTGTTTTTTGACCTTTTAGTGACAGGCGTAATAATTTTAAGTTAGTAGGAGTAGAGAAAAAAGTTGAGCTGATTGCATCTTTATTTTGTTCAACCTTCGGCATAGCAGAAGCAACTGTTTGCTGTTGTAGAATTTTGGCAATTGCACAGAAAGTGATTTTTAAGATCAATTTACAATTTTGAATCTCAGACGGTGGTGGTTCCTAAATCTGAAACGAGGCAATGTAGGGTTTGTGGGAGCTATCGCCTTTTAAATTCGGTGACTAAATGTGATTCGTATCCTCTACCAAATCTGACCACTTTTCCTCGAGATATAATATGGAAAGCACATTACCAAATACGGATGGAGGAAGTTTCTGTACCACTAATCGCAGTCAGATTTCCAAGAAGGGATTGCATGAATTTCTTTGAATGCATTTTGATCTGCAAAATGTCGGTCAGACATTCCAACGTTTTTCTAAAGAATTCTTCGAGGATTACTAATATGACAGGATGTATATAGACGATATCGTTATTTGTAGTAGATCTCGTGAGGAACACCGAGTGTATTAACAAAGATGGAACAAATTAGTTTGGAATTCAAATCTAAAAAGTGTAAAATTGGTTGCTCATCAGTAAAATATTTTGTACATACAAGTTTCAAAGACGGAGTTGAGCCTTTGAAAGACAAAATCCAAGCAGTCAAAGTTGTAACGAAGACACGGACTTTGCGTTCCATACGTAGGTTCTTGAACATGATCAGCTACTATTGTCGAGCGTTTGCATTTCTGCTGTGACTTCTAACGTTTACTATATATCTACCATGTTAACGCAAGAACAGGGTAGCAGTTTTAATTACTCAAGATTTAGGTTCTTTGCATCATATAAAACAGTACATCAGCATTTTAAATCTGAATCGTCATATATATATATATATATATATATATATATATCAGTATCGAGTGGTGAGGGGACACCACTTGTACCAAATTCCCAAGAAACTCCATGAAATGTCACAAATACCGTTCATGCTACGGCGTCCCCGGCAAGCGACGCGCTCTGTATCAGCGCGAAAACACCTATTTATTTTGGGTGTTGGAATGTTCGATGTTCCGAAATGGCTGCCAACCGCCCGGCATGGAGAGGTATAATCCGGGATTTCTATGGAGCCGGCTTATCCTCCAAAAGTAGTCAGCCGCAGTAAAGTAAAGTAAAAGTATATATATATATATATATATATAGACTAATGTCTCACTGCATATAACCATAAGGCGTTCCTGGTTATATGTAGGCTGTAAAAGAACTCTAGGTCGTCCATTTCTGATGAGGATGGTTTGTATTCGGAGTTTTACTTCTCTTAGATAGTCGGCCAACCAAGGCTGATGAGCACTATCTGCCCAGATGCCAGTGACATCCGCAGTCGAAGCTTGCCCTTTGCGTTTGGCACGCTTGCTCATCCCGTCGACCACATTTAACAATGAAAGTCACTGGCAGTTAGACCAGGGCGTGGTGGATTTCCGACCGGCAATCGGATCTCCTATAAAATACCACATGAGCCCGACGACGGCACCATGACTCGGCGTGTGTTCCCCGCCACAAAAGGGTTCAACAGCCACAGGATTACATGGACTCCTGGACAGTAACCCGTACTTCCGAATGGCGAATGAGCTCTCAACAGCCACCGGCAACCATACAACTTACTGCTGCCTTGCAGACTGCGCTTGGATGTGCAAAGGCTAGAGGCGCCTCCTCGATCAAAAGCCGAGTGGTGAGGGGACACCACTTGTATCAAATTCCCAAGAAACTCCATGAAATGTGGAGCCGGCTTATCCTCCAAAAGGAGTCAGCCGCAGTAAAGCAAAGCAAACTCGAGGCTTCACATGAAACGGGATGATGGTTGTGTCCGTTTAGACCCGGGAAATTTCATGCTACCATTTCCAGACTGACTAGCATGGGTATATATATATATATATATATATATATATATATATATATATATATATATATATTGTGTGTGTGTGTGTGTGTGTGTGGTTGTATGGTCAGCTGAGCATTTACAATGAAGAATCAACTGTATATGCGACAATTTTGTTTTCCTACACATGCATTCATAAGCTGAGATTAATTTCTTCCCCACAGTTGGTTGGTCCATAAACCCCTCTTCAATGCTTGATTTTCGCAGTTTTATTCCGTCAACTAGCTTCTGTTTACTGAGGATACAGTGCAGCGGAGTCATTTGACTAATATTGCAAATACTTGTCCGACCACAAGAACGGTTGTTTGGTCTTTAATAGAGGAGAAATCTTTGTCGCAGGCCAAAGCTAACCACAAAAAAAGTTAAGAATGCATCAGGTACTCGCCAGACTTTTGCGACTGGGGCCTCAACCGATGTTTATTTTCTTCGGCGTTTTGCACTCATCCACCGTGCCACCCTTTTCGCATTAAACGCGATTTTCAGTTATGTTTAGGAAAGATTTTCATGAACGTGCAGCCCGTTTGGCCCCTCTTAATGCACAACGATCTACTTGATGAATATTCTTTGATAATCATATATAGCCAAAATCCTGCCATTAAACTTCAATTCAGTATGACTTCCACAGGTGGTATGGTGTCTTCTATAATGCCAGATTTGGATTGCCATGTAGATCTTCATGTCTTAAAAGTTGTTAATTTTGTTCAAAATGAAATAAGTTCTGACCGAGAAATTTATGTTGGTATATATCTAAAAATTGTTTGTAGTTTGTGGCAGAGATATGCAGTGAATGAGAGCAATAATTCCACGGTAATGTGACTCGGTTCCAGCTTCGGACGAAACTATATAAATTTCCGGGCTGACGACCAGCGCACACCTGCTAGTCAGTCCGGCAATGGTAGCATGAAAGTTCCCGGGTCTAATGGATTGGTCATCATCCCATTTCATGTGAAGCCTCTGGTTTCATTTAACTACGTAGTAATACTTGATGTTAAATGGGCAGTGACGGAATTAGAACAAGCGTACCAGAAGCGAAGGGCATATATTGGCCACTGACATCTGGGCAGATAGTGCTCATCAGTCTTGGTTGGTAGATTATCCAAGAGGAGGGAAAAGGTCGTCTTATCTGCTGAGTTGTGTAGGATGGATAAGTGAAATTAGGCTACTGAAGACACCTTCATACACGAGTCTGCCTCCTGTCTTTCTCTTTCCTCTTCTCAATCTAGCAATAGGTCTCTTTTAAATGCTCTGCATATGGCGAATGTTGATCTGATCACTGAGCCCAATACCGGCTTGTCAAATATCGAAAATGGTGCATGTAAAATACCATTCATTAAACTTAGGTTAGATTTTAACGTTAGTAAAGCCAGTTAGCGAATATTGAAACTAGCTGGACAACAAGAAGCTCTAGCACATACGTTGGATAAATTAGAAAACAATACATGTTGCGTACCTGAAACCAGAATGTAGGATCATACAATTATTACTAGACTAGGTGCACCATCCCTATCTGCGCGTTTTTGGTTACGAGCATGTGGTTCCACGGAGCTTTCTCAAGCCGGTGAATGGGTATCGGTATTGTCCTTAGCTCACACACTGTAGCTTGTTTAACCGAATGATTCCTGTAAACAGCCGACTTTGTTCGGCATACTTTAATACATCTAATAAAATCAATTCAGGAAATCTTAATCAAAGTTGCCTTTTAGTTGTATCTTCATGTGCTCCCACTGATTGCAGCTCGGGTGTCTGCAAATATGACTTTTACTCAGAATTTCATTTAGGTGTATGATACTGTTCTGAATCACAGTACCAAGCACAGCAAAAGGGCAGATTGAGTCGAAAACCAGAAGAAAGAGTTGCCTAAAATATTAGGCTTTATTCATCATATAATGCAGATATACATGCTAAAAGACAAAGCAAAACATGTTAGTTTACGAACGGTGTGAATATAAATGTGTGTACAAATAAACAATCATATCATTCTCCTCCACTGCAATTTGTAGCGTAGCGTCAGAGTCGGAACAAGAATGTTATAGTAACAATTCAAAGAGGATTAAGAAAACAGTATTTAAACATTTCCACTTCGTAAGTTATAAGGATGAACACGTTGTTGTTGATGGATAAGGTTTTCGAGATTCTCTGATAGGTCACGAGCATTTGAGTTATCCGTAGATTCACCATTTGCCTTAACATTATCATTATCGGTATCGTCATTATAGGAGGTTTGTTCATCAGCAACCACCGGTTCATTTTGACGGAGTCCCATATTTGTTCCAGCTTCATTCACATCAGTGCGTCGGAGCCTTTCGGGGCTCATTGACGGATAGATACTGTATCTTCTCTTCCATCAGGAAAAGGAACATGCGCATAGTTAGGATTGCAATGAATTAGTTCAACTTCTATCCACAGAGGGGTCATATTTAGAAACTCTAGCATTCTTCTTGAGTAAAACTTTGCCAGGAACAGTAAGCCAGGTTGGGGATCGTGTGGCTACCAAAAGTCGACCTTCTATTGTGTCGAGAAGACGCTCGTGAGGGGTTTCGTTGGTAGATGTGCACAATACTGAACGGATGAGAATGTAATGCGTCCAGCAGCACGCATTCCCAGTTTTTCAACTGAAAGCCTTTTTGATCGGAAGGCGAGAAGGATCGAGTTTGTCCCATAGAGTACATTCATTCTTTCTACCTGTCCATTTCCTTTGGGATTATAGGAGTCGTTCTACTCGAAGCTATACCTTTTTCCCGAAGAAAATTTGTACCTCGGTCGACATGAAGGAAGAACCTCTGTCTGAGTGAATGTACGAAGAGCATCCCAAACATTGCGAATATTTGACACAGGTGAAGTATGACGGTGTGACTGCTAAGGTCAGGACAAGCAAATGCGAAAGGGAAATCGAGATCTATTCATAGATGACCGTCAGTAGATAACGATTACGAGTTGATGAAGGAAGAGGTCTTTAAAATCCATAGATAACCGCTCAAAAACAGTTGGGTAGCTTTGATTATAGCTGGCGCTTGAGTGCCGAAGGAAATCTGGGCTTGATTTCGAAACACTTCACAACTCAAGGTCATTTTTCGAATTTCATCCATGCAGAATATGGTAAATTACGAGATTTCACAAAGTGGAGCATACGAAATTCAGGATGACAAAGAGAATCATGTATTTGTTTTAAATACAGTCCATTTAGAAGCGCACCACAACAGGATCGACTTAGTGCATCTGCTGCTTTGTTATCTTTTCCGGGTCTATAGACAACATCGAAGCTGTAAGGTGATAATTCCAGCGCAAAATTTTATCGTTCTTCACTCTTCCCCGATTTTGATTGCCAAAAATAAAGGAAACAGATCTTTGATCAGTGACAAGTTTGGAAATGATTACCCAAAAGCAAATGTCTCCATTTTCGAATAGCTTCAACCGGCATAGGCTTCTTTTTCAACAGCTGAGTGATGTTTTCAGATGGCGTCAACGTCCAAGAGAAAAACGCCACGGGTCTTCCATCTTGGTTCAAAAGTGGCAGCAATAGCTACGTCAGAAGCATCAGTTTCGACGACAAACGGAATATCACAACGAATAGAAGCTAGAGTTGCTACGGCTAATTCTTTTTTTAAGATCATCGAAATTTGTTTCACAGAGACGAGGCAAAGGAAAAGTTCGATTATGAACGAGTGAGTGAATTTTATCGGAGAAGTTGGAGATCCGGCGAATAATAAGCGAAAAAATCCACAATTCTTTGTTGCGATTGCATTCGACGGTAGTGGAGATCTTGTAAAGAAGACTTTAATCGGTCAGGGATCAGGTTTAATTTTTTCCATTCGATATTTGAAAACCAAGGAGAGTAATTACTTTAGCTGCGAAAGTCGCTACGTTGATTCATTTAGGTCAATCCATATTTTTTAGCGGCATTAAGAAATTTGTTGAGATTTGTTTCGTGTTCAAGCGTATCTCTCACGCAAACTCGTCACATTGTCTACATAGACACAGTATAGAATCTGTAGAGATGTTCCTGTGCGATGAGTCATGATCCATAGTTCTTTGGAAACATGAGACACCATTCGTCACTCCGAAGGGAATGCGACGGAATTAAAACAAGCGTCCACACGCTTCGAAAGCAGTAAATACCTTTTCTTGTTCTTGGATAGGTATTTGGTGGTAAGCGCTTTTGAGATCAAAGAGTGCTGAATATATGATATTTTTGAAATGGTTTCAGTCATTTGGTCTATTTTCGGCAAAGGATAGGCGTCTAAGAGTGTGAATATTGTTGACCGTTTTGGCTGCTAGTCCTGACAACCATACGTTTCTTGTGATTCTCATTCGATACCACGAGAACTTGTGCTCTCCACGGGGATGTTGAAGGTTCGATAATGCCATCAGAAACTAATTGTTTATTTCATCCCGGATAAATATTTCATCCATTCGATTGTACTCATTCTTGATTTCGTAGCAATAGGCCTCCAGTTAGCAGTTGAATGGTGGAAAAGAGGCGGGGACGTAACAGATGCAGGTTTCAGTAAACAGACGGTGAATGACGATTTATGACCACCAAAAGAGATATTTACACTTTTATGCAATCCAAGGAAGTCATGACCGAGGAGTACGTCAGTACAAAGACCCAGAAAGTATAGATAGCTTGATATTTTTATAAACACATGATTTGTATTGAATCGACACAAAACAATGGCCTTTGGTATGATTCGATAATGAGCTAGACGCCATGGTTATAGTTTCTCGTGAGAGTGAATTTTTTCCAATTATTTTTCAAAACGAAGGCTTCTGAAACATAACTACAGGAACTGCCTGTATCAACGAGAGCATGACAATTTATGTTATTGACTTCTAGATTTATTACACATTTGGTGAGACAATCAGGAGCAGCAGCTAATACAGTTGCAGATATGGTAGGATGAAGCGTCGAAACCACTGGGCGGTGATTCTTAGAGCGGCATACCTTTTGAAAATGTCCTTTGTTTCCACAACTTTTACAGAAAGCGTTTCTGGCCGGACATTTCCATCTTAAATGATAATCGTACCCACAAAAGTCACATTTTTGTTTAACAGCAGCAACAAGATTATCTTTAGATTTATCGGAGGTTGATGAAGGACTGAATGGCTGAACCGTTGCAGTGTGTGCAGAATTCAAACAGTTTTGATATGATAATGATTGCTTTTCCGCCATTTCGAGACCACGTGCTTGATCAAAAGCCGCTTGAAAATTAAGTGAGTTGTGTTCTAAGAGACGTTGTCTGATTGAATTGGACTGGATTCCATTAATGAAGGCATCGCGCAGAGCATCGTCTCGATTTTCCTCGGCCGTAGTTGGTTTGAAATTGCACTCCCTAGCTAACGATTTCAGAATCTGAACAAATTGATCCAATGTTTGTCCATTTTCTTGTTTAGTAGTCGCGAGTATATGACGAACAAAGACTTCATTTTTCGGTCTGACATAGAGATTCATTAGAGTTTTGATAGCATTATCATACGTATCACAGTCAACGATGTGTTCATATACGTTAGGAGAGACGTAGGAAATAAGAGTGTCTAATTTATCCGGATTCATGGATTCGACTGATTTTAGGAGGCCACAGAATGTACGATACCAATGATTCCATTGTTTTGCTGCATCTGGTGCACTAGGTTCAACATCAAATCTTTCTGGTCTGAGTAGGCGTTCCATGATTGGGTTATATGATGAATAAATTTTTCTGAATCACAGTAACAAGCACAGCAAACGGGCAGATTGAGTCGGAAACCAGAAGAAAGAGTTGCCTAAAATATTAGGCTTTATTCATCATATAATGCAGATATACATGCTAAAAGACAAAGCAAGACATGTTAGTATACGAACCGTGTGAATATAAATGTGTGTACAAATAAACAATCATATCAGATACACTCTAAGCTCAATGCGCAACAATAACTATGCACGACTGTTGTATATTTGCACTCACACAACTTCTGTGACTGAACAATGAAGATCCGGAAGTGATTGACAGATTTACATACTGTGGCAGCTCTATCAATTACTCAGGTAATATGCCTAACGAGGTGTGTAGGAAAATCGCGAATGCTAACGTAACCTTCTCCAACCTTCGAAATTGTTGGGAAAACACATCTTTAATTGCAGTTTCATGATACGCTACAGGATCACCCACCACTAACTCCAACGCTGCAATTGCAGAATGACGATCTAGACATAGTCGCCATGTTTACATATCTTGAGAGCTTTATCAGTAACTTAGGCAATATGTCCGACGAGGTGAGAATACGAATCGCGAAAGCTAGAGTAGCTTTCTCGAACCTTCGCCATTTATGGAGAAACGCGAATATTTCACTCTGCCTTAAAGGTCGTGTTTAGAATTCATCAGTACGCACAGTCTTACTATACGTTAGTGAAACTTGGCCTCTTAGTGCTAATGATTTTAGACGCTTACAGGAATTTGACCATCGTTGTTTGAGAAGTATAACACATGTTGGTAAACAACAACGAATAGCCAAAGTTAACATTGGTAGACGTATTTTTGGATCCCATTAATTGCTCCTCGTTAGAAAAACATGTAAGGCCCCATCAACTTCGTTGGATTGGTCACGTTTTGTGTATGCCCTCATTTCGATTGCCCAGTAGAGCTATGTTCTCTCATTCAGCACCAGATTGGCGTAAGAAACAAGGTGGGCAGATTTTGACATGTCAGAAACAGTTGAAGTCACTTACATCAAAATTGGGTAGTATAGGACCCACTCGTCTGCCAAGATGGGGTCCTCGTGCGCATCATAGTTCTTGGTTAGAAACCCATAGCGATATAGCATCGAATCGATCTCAGTGGCGATCTCTTTGCAGATGTCTAGTAGAATCATCTTCGTAACTTTCTTTTCTTAGTAGGTAAAAGTTAGCTGCGAGGTTTGGTTTGTTTATGACGGGATACAGTGAAAGCCGCAAGGAAGCTGTATTGCTAATGTTTCCTTGCCCGAATGCTAACTTGGCCATAATAGTGTTGTGGAGAGGTTTAGCTTGCCTAATTTCTGTGAGTTATCCTGCTAAATTTACTCATAATAGCAAGATATTCCTTCTCTCTCTCTGCCTCTCTCTCGTAAATCTCACTATATATTTTTCATTCATTGTGGTTATATAGCAGTGAAACATTAGTCAATTTTGACTTGTAGCTGGACATGATGATGATGACTAAATCATCTGCCTTGATGAAGTCTTCATGTGCATCATAATTATTGGTTGCAACTCTGCTTCATATGACACCGAGTCGAGCTCAGTGTGGATTTCGTTGCTGATTTCTTGTATTATAATGCTTTTAACTTTCTTTTCTTAGTTTGATACGGTTAACCTCGAGGTTTGGCTGTGTTAATTACATTTTACAGTGCAAAATCAAGAAAGCTGTATTGCTGATGTTGCCTTTCCTCAAAGCATACTTTGCCATAATAGTGGTGTGTAGAGGTTTAGTTTTCCTCACTTCTGTGGGGCATCTAGGTAAATAAACCCCTATTAACTAGATCCTCTCCATCATAAATCAATCTCCTGTAATAATGTGTCTACCAAAATTATTATTTTTGGCCATTATTATCACCTTTAATATTTGTCATGTTTTTGTTGTTTTCTGGTGTTTTTCTTAAAGTTATATGGCAGTAAAGAATTAGTTATTTATGGCTTATATATTGTTGTGCATAGTGATGATGATGCTACTAATTCAATCACAAGGCAATGCTTAAATATCATCATTAAGTATAATCCATTGAAATATCTTGCGCGATAAAGAATCGGTATTGGTTAATAATTATAGAAGATAAATGACGATGGACTGGTGATACCCATGGCTAAATTTGTGATTGTATTGATTGAAAGAATTCTATCCACGTGTCCTATTCCAGATTTCAAATCCTCCTTTGGTTTTTCGTTTTTCGTGAATCTCAAGAATAACAGCAACACCCACTCATGGCGAGGAAAAGGGCAAAATAATACTTCTATAGTTGATTGGACTGCTGGTGTCACTTGTTTATGAATGCGTATCAATAAAATATGCTTTGCTCAACAATTTCCATCTCATCTGCATTAAATTGAAAGATGGGGCGGGCTAATTTGGAATTGCTGCAAATAGGTAAATTTATATTAGGTGTTGCGAACCTAGTAACAAATTAGTTCAGTTGGGACCAGAAGGATAAACCAAAGGCAGCATGAACGGAAAGTATAATCTCATCGGTGAACTATAGCATACATTGATATCCATCATTTTGGTACCATGTATCGACTCGGCAACCATAGTGTTAGTAGCATGTACCTTTTCGGTACTATAATGTTGGTATCAGTTACTAACACAATAGCCATAGTGTTAGTATCCTTTACAGACTCGGTATATATATTATATAGTGTGAGTTAGCTTTGAAGTCGCATTGTCGTAGACTTGATATGATGTTAGCTTCACTATTGCAGGTTTACACATTCGTCTAGGAGATTGTACCGTCCTATTATTCCACATTCTTCTACCAAATATATAGTGGTTAAAGGGCGTAATACCGGCTCCTACTGATGAGTCGCCAGTAAGCACGAAACGAATGTGCATGAGATTATACTTTCCGTTCATGCCGCCTTTGGTTTATCCTTCTGGTCACAACTGAACTAATTTGTTAATAGGTTCGCAACACTTGCATATATATATTAGTTCTTCGCAACAAACAGTATTTAAGTATGTAAGTTACCAAACGTAATTGTGTATAAAACTGAAAGAGGCACGCAATATGATGGTACTGCGACGTAAGCCAGAAGTTTGTCTAAACCAAACCATCGTAGGATGGTTGCCTGTTTGCAGCAATTAGGGCTAATACCGTGGAGTACTCCAAACAATACGAAACTGCTATCTAATTAATGAACTGTGTTTTCTATATTATACTATGTTTAGGTTTTCACAAAAATATAAATAACTATATTTATTTGATATCAAGAACGTAACTAATGTGACAGTATTCATTGTAGGCCTTAAGTGTGAACTTGAATAACTTGAATTACCTGCTTTGATAAATGGGTATATCATATGGAATCTGACACCATTTTTTGTTCATTTAAGACTGGTGTGACTTCTAAATTATGGGAGATAAACCAAAACGAGCACGAAAAATTCTAGATTATGCCAAATTAGACATTACTGATGAAGATGATGACGACTTGTTCAATGACTTTAGTCCAATAAATCACCGGAAGAAACTCGCGACAAAAAAGTCGTCTACATCGGCCGATAGTGATGACGATTTTTGCGTCGAATTGACGCACAATTCTGATAGTGATGGATTTTGTTCTGCTGAAAGTAAGATAGTTAAACAGAAAGATACAAAAACAAAAAAGGTGAAGCCTATTCACCAGTCAGATGCGAAACAAATCGATAAGAAGCCAAAGGAAAGAAAAAAGAAGAAAACGTCCGATAGTGCCAGTCTCAGCGCCGATTTTGACGATATCCCAATAATAACTTCAAAAGTTGCGTATGTACCCTCGGAGACGACTAATGGAAAGGATTCAATAAACACTTCGAAACCTCTGAAATGTGAAAATAAAAAAGTCACCGAAGAGAAATTTCATTCTAACCGCAGTGAAGAATCAGAAAAGGTTGTTCAAAAACTTACATTGCCGACAAATGTTGTTGGTACTGAAAGTCATGACGATACTAACGGTCAGTTAGTTGCAGAACATACAACAAGTGTGAACGAACCGTGTTCTTTAAAATTAAATTGCTCTGAAAAGTTGAAGTCGTTGCCGACTAAATTGTCATCGCCTGCAATCAGCAAATCAGTTTGTCACATGAAAAGTCCTACCGTCAATCGTAGTGTTCTAATTCAGCGAAACGCCTTTACTCCCCCATTAAAGAAAATTTCCGTGGGGCACAATGCAGCAACACCGTGTGGATTAAGTAAAACCTCGGCTGCTGTGGGTGTAGCATCTTCTTTTTCTCGTTCGGTTGGCGGATCGCCCGCCTTCTGTGTCACACCGAGTAGCGGTCTACGTGTCGGATTGTCACGCAAAAGTAATTTAAAGCCGTTGCATAGTAATGTCCGTATTGTGTAATGTGTGGTTTGATTTTAAATTTTTTTCCAGATTTTTAACCGTTTTGTCAATGAAATTTGTAAAAATGTCACAAATTTCATAAAATTGTGTGTTCTTCTATGATTAATTTTAAGAGAAGTGGTTAACATTAGATAGTCATTAGACCAAGGAAATAATTTTAAACTGTGGTATACCATATCTTTATCAGATATGATCTTTGCTTTTAAACGTTTCGTCTTCGCTCTGCGTTCGATTGCTTGCTACGTTTTTACATCGTTTAAATCGGAACAATTATCAGACAGTAAATTTTGTTCGGAATTTCAATGAATAGAAATTCTTTAAACTTGGAATTTTTCGTAGGCGGTCGTGTTGTATAAATAGTTATTGTGCAACAAAAGTAGCGTGTTGAATTTCAACTCCGGTTCTTACAGGAAAGCTGTCTATAACTGCAGGTTTGTGTCATTCAAATGTTCAGTTTTGAGGTTGTAGCATTAACTTGCTAAATTCATCCACCGTGGTTGTCAAAATGCTGAAAGTAAGCTCTTTTAAGTTGTCTTTTTGTTTCTATCGCATCATAACGCAATCTTTAATACATTTTGCACTTTAATCATCATTGGAAACGAGCTTTTAGTTTTATGAAAATCATTTTTCGCATGCATGTATACGTATTTTGTGCAATTAGTGTCAACTTACTTTGAATAGAACCAGAATGATACACCAGAGTTAGTATGAGCAAAAATTGTAATCTTATGCGAACACGCGTTTCGTGCTTACTGACAACTAATCAGTAGGAGCCTGCTCTGCGTCCAGTATTCACTATTGTGAGTTTGCTTTGAAGTTGTATTGGCGAAAAGTTTCGATGAAGTAGACTTCATTACTGCTTGAATACATACAAACGTATAGTAGACTGAATCGTCGAATTGGTCCACATTTCTTGACTAAACGTATGCTAGGCTAAGCTATGTCGGACAGTTGAGTGGTTCAATCAACTATAAGTGTGTGTGTGTGTATGCGCGTATTTAAGCAATAATTAGGTCAACTTCATAACGACACGTATGGGTAAGTTAGGGTTGTTTTTACACGGTTATTCTATTCTATTTATCTTATCTACTATTGGAATTGTGCTTGTGGACAGATGTAGTAGAAGATATAGCTCACGCTTATTGGAGTACATACTAATCAGATTGGTGAAAAATAAGATTTGTTGCACGCTCCTCTGGCTAGTGTGAAAGACGGAATTACAATGAAATCTACATCTAACATTATCTGCTATTGGAATTATTTCTGTGGGCAATCATATTTAGGCAGATGCATTAGATGATTTCATTCACGCTTGATCGAGCATATACCAAATTAGATGGTGCGAAATAAGAGTTTTGTTGTATGTTCCACTAGCTATTGTGAAAGACAAAATTCCATTGTAATCTGCATCTATCAATTTCTACAATTTCATTTGTTCCTGTAGAGTTAGCTCACGCTTTTTGTAGCACATACCAATTTGGTTGGTACAAAATATGATGGCGAAATAAATACGTTGCGTCCTGAAAACTTTTCAATTTTGATTGTGCTTGATGTGCAAGCACATCATGTTATGTTATGAAAATCGCAATAAATAAGCCTTGTTCAGAGGTCTTAAAGCAAAAAATATTGCAGCATTGGAATTACCATTGTGATTTCCAAATCCGATGCATACTTTGCAATTTTCAATCTTGTTGAACTTTTTAGACTAATATTTATGTGTAAATTTAAGTAAACTTTCTATGTAGACCATTTTCTTCGATTTATAGAAAATTAATTATTGATTTATACTCCAGTGAACCACGTAATAAGATGGTGCGAAAGCAATACTGTTACATGTATAAAGTTTTTTAGAATTCATATGTGGAAATATGTTTCAGTATTTAAGAAATAATATATAAAATTGATGACATTTGTAGCGAGTTCTTTAGTTTATCTTTTGTGACTCAAAGTTATTAACGCTAATAAAGCCAAAATCGCGAAGTATTTAATTTAGCTTCGTTTCTTTTAACTTATATTTGATAATTTTTAAATTATGATTGTTATTGATGATTTAAAATTTAAATAATTTCTTTTATGAATTTACGGCTTTTTGACTAGTATGTACAATTTTAAATTTTACTAGCTTTTCTATTTATGGCTTAATCTAATGTTCAGTTTGAAAAGTAGGCTAAATTTTAACGTCAATGAATTTTTTTAAATATGTAAATATGTTTTTGGTTCAAAGGTAATGATTGACTACCTTTATTTTTTTTAAATAATTTTGACGTACAGTGCTGTCTACTTTACATCCGTGTAGCTGTGCACAAACTATGCTTTAAATATTTTGACTTTGTATATAATTAATCTTTATCTGTTTATTGATTTGATTTGTTATTTTTTATGCAGTGGGGTATTTCGCAAATAGATTACGTTGCTTTGGTTATACCGAATGCTTACGAGTATCATTCAGGCGGAATGTAATTATTCCATAATCATTTTGAGCACTAGCGTTTGGCGAAAACTTTCACATTTTTATTTTCAGAGTATTCTTGAGAATGTGATGGGCATTTTCGGATACAATGATTTCTCGAGAATGGATTCCGTTTTTATACATTTGATGATAATGCAAGTAGCATGCTGAGAACATATATTGGTTCATAAATTTCATTATAGAATTATCCATAATGTCGTGTTATTGTATTTTGCAGAAGTTGGACCTTTCTCATTTAGGTTCCTACAAACTAATACTTTTGCATGTAAATGCCATGCGACGTTACAAAAAAGTTAAGAGCCGTAGATAATGAGAGGCAAGTACTGCTGGTGGCCCTTATTAGAGCTGGAATTGCGTTCTCCGGCAAATACCAAGATAGTTTGCTGTGTTGCAGTGTCTAGAAGCACTCCTAGACACTCGATGTCCGTTCTGGTTGACTGGCGGGTGTTCCTTCGTTGTGGCGTCGAAACCAGAGAGGTGAGGTGCTGTGTGAAGGCTCAGAATTGCATTGTTGAAGATCTGCGACAAACACCGTGGTGGCTGGCATATGTAGAAGTGCAATAAATAGATAATCGATCCGTATGACTAGTTGTGCAGCAACAAGATTGGCGTGACTAAAATCCAAGTTACTAGGTGACACAGCGTGACGCAAGTCCAGAATTCAGCGTGGGCGAACAGTCAATATGACGCGAGACAGCAAGCACACGTAGTGCACAGCAGGAGATATCAAACGTGCTAATGAAAAGCATGGTAAATGCACCGTGCTTGTATAGATTTGAAAACGGAAGCTCGCACGCCATTGGTTAACTGCAAATATCGCTTGTATTAATTGGCACTGCGTAAATGAAATTTGAATTTCATTTGAATTTTTCTCATTATTTACGTCAATTTACAAGGATTGCTTTTATATTTTTGGAACTGCCAACAGCTATACTATAATAAGTCATGTTTGGCAATTACAGTACACTTGATTTTTAATGTTTCGGGTGCTTGTGAATAGCTATTGGTAGTAAATTATGCAAGGTGTTGTATATGATACGCCGTGGGCAAACTAGAATTTATGGCGGGCGATGCTTAAGACTATTCGCATTGTCGACGAAACATATGCCTCACAATATACATCAGCATTTAAAACGGTTGATTCATGGACACTTCACAATAAATGTAAGGTGTATAATGAATCGAGGGAAGATCTACTTGCACAGGGCATAATTACGCCGCCGCGTAGTTCTTCATACAACACATGCAATGAAAAGCGATGCTGAGATCAGCAGTTCAGCTGGCTTGTATTAATAAAGAACCGTTAACTCTTACTTTTACTCAAGGTTGCGAACTTGACAAAAATAATTGATCGATTTGTCAGTATAAACTAGGTATTGTATAGTGTGGAAAGGGCAATCTGTTAAGTAGACTGGTTTAGTCCTTATTGGGAACTAATTAAGTACTGGCCAGAATTTGATGATGAGTCCCTAATAAGAATGAAACGGGTCTACTGGATGAATTGCCTTTTCTACACTATACAGTTCTTAGTTTATACTGACAAATGTATGTCAGGTGTTTATATCAGGATCACAAAATTGACTGAAAATAATCGTTATCATCGCCCATGCAACTAATGTTGGTTTAATTATATAAATGTTCACTTTACTACCACTTCCCCATGTGACGTGGTATCTTTTCGATAGTGACGGATTGGGGATGACTAGTTTGAACTTTAGGGCTCAATGGATGCTATATAGGCTTTATCTAAAAGAAAGGCTAACCAAGACAGATTAGTGAGTATATAACTGAAAATTGTGTGTAGTGTGCGGCATGGTGGCTCAGTGTTTAGAGCTTCAGATTCCGAAGCAGACAAGCCCAGGTTCGAGCCCTGACCGCGGCAAATTCTGATGAGTTTTCAATAAGGACGAAACCGGTATACTGGATGAATTGCCTTTTCTACACTATGCAATTCTTAGTTTATACTGTCAGATGTATTTACATGATGGGTCAGGTGTTTATATCAAGTTCGCAACCTTGATTAAAAGAAAACGTTATCACTGCCCGCGCAACCAATGTTCGTTTAATCGTTAGTTCTATCTATCAAATTGGGCCATCCACCGGCTAATAAACATTAATTCGAATTTTTGTTTGGTGAACTAGTTAATTTACAACTGTTTATCCTTGACATCCTCGTTTTGGAAGCATTTTACTTTGCTTCCTGGACAAACTACATTTTGATGAAAAGATTCTACGTTATTGAGATACCTTATATTAAGGAATTATAATGTTCGCTTTTGAATAACAAATTCTTTCAATTTCAGTTTTTGCTTAATTTTTGTTATTTTATGTTGCTGGCAATAGTATTCTAAATCGTAGTTTATACTAATATTTTTATGAAATAATACGAATTTTGATTTTGTTTTAGTCTAAAGTAAGTATGCTTGTTCATATATGTTTTCATACTGTATTCGTGTTCTCTTATATAAAAACTTATGTAAATAAATCACAATTTTTACTCATTTAATACCAAAAACTCAATTAGTAGTTCTTACTCTTTTGTGGGTTTTTAATTGATCTTTGTAGTTAGTGGTACATTTTCGATAGTGAGAGGGCTTCAACTATTGTCTATATTTCTTTGCTGAATTTTTCTCTCCATCTGCATAGATATGATCTTATTGCAATATGAATGATCATCTATAGAGTTCTACTGATAATTTTATAATTTCGACAATTATAGCATTCCAGTTACATGAATCTTATGCTAAGATTGTCACAGTTTTGGTGCCAGAGAGGTGTTCTAATGGTATCGAGAAAGCGCCACTTTAAAACGACAATCACGGTGGGAAAAAAGTAAAATTATTTTGCAAAACTGAATTAGTCGAAATTGCCTGATCTGGGTTTTCACTAACACAGGAATTTATCTAGTAGCTTTCTTTGTTAAACAAAATATTTCGGCTGCCTTTATCTGCAGCCTTCTTCAATTCGTCCATTCTTACTAGTTTAAAAACAAAAACTAATGAAGCAAGCGTGTTATTTCATCAGACTGATTTTTCACTAGATTGTCGCGTGTGTATGTGCATATCGTAGCTGATCTGTTCATCTAAGTGAGACTATAATGGCATGCGTTAGACTTTTTGTTCTATACACTCCATGTACAATGACGTAACTGAGATTGCCCTCACATTTTCTGGTGGGGGAGACCAATAATTCAGAAACACTCGTCATAAACACATGTCATTATGGGTGATAAATGTCCGAATGACGAATGCATGTGTTAAATTTAAATTCAAACCACTCAGGTTGTACTTAATGTAGATATGTTAATAAAAGTTATTGGCATAACGTTAAATAGGTGCACGTCACTCATGTGGATGTCTATACATAACTAAAAGGATTCAGTTAAATATAATTGATCCAAATTTACGTACATCTAAATGAAACTGCGTTCAATAGTCTTTTATTTACCCTTTGCACGCGTCAGACTAATTATTAATTCTAAACATTTGAAATGCTGTCTTATTAGAATTATCTCAATAGGTGGGGTGGGGTTGCAATACAAAAAATTAAGACTATATTATCAATCTTTGATTAACCACTAATTGAATAATAAGTCAATCTTAATACGATGTTTTTAATATTTTACTGGAGTTAGCTTCAGTTTCCAATTCAGTCAATCTTCTTTTCCTGCCATTAGCTAATGTGATATTCCAAATCGAACTTAACGATTCTTCAACAGCTGTATCATTCACAATATTATTTCTAGATTTAATTTCGATAGATTTCCTAATCAATCTCATCGCCATATTACAACTACATATTGCTGTGCGTTTGCAATCATCCCAACAAATATAGTGTCCAGTCTCCACTACATGACGAGCAAGATCAGATTTAGCAATATGTCGATACTTACATTTAGTTTCATGTTCACCTTTTCTTACCTTGATTGGACGCATGGTCTCACCAACATACATGAGACTACAATCATTGGAAGGGATTTCATACACTCCTGAAGTTCAATCTTTTCTTTTTGGTTAGGGAGTATAGTGCGTAGTGTAATTGATTGTTTTAAAACGGTCCTTATATTGCATTCTAAAGCTATTGATTTCACTTCCCTACTTAATATAGAATCCGGTAATATCTTCTCTCCTCTTGTCCGATTTTATGTACCTCAAATAAGAATTAAATTTTCTCACGGCATCCTTCATTGTTGCATCTATTAAACCAAGAGCATAACCGTTAACCTAGAATATATCGCATAGTCTACCTAATTTTAGCTTTCTATGCTTGATATCTGTTAATCTGAGGCTTTTAAATATTAATGAAGATATCGATTTTCGTACGATACTGGTGATTGGAATTAAAATTAAGAAAGCTTCCTGAATAAGTATCCTTACTATAAATATCTCGTATTTCTGACCATTTCTAATTAATTTGACATCCAAAAATGGTAATTCACCTAATGATTCCCTTTCCAGAGTAAATTTAAGTTTGCTCATTCGAGCTAAATTTAAAAAAATACAATCTCCTTATCACCATGGTTCCAACTCATTGATATATTATCCAAGAAACTTAGGTACAATGTTGGTTTCAATGGAGTCTTATCTAATAGATTATTTTCTAAGTAATGCATAAAAAATATTTGCTATTGGAATTGACAGAATTTGTCCCATTGCAAACCCTCGAATTTGTTTTAAAATTTCTTTCCGAAATTTAAAGTAGGTATAGGACATATATATACACATCATTTCAATGACGTAAAGAATTGTCATTTTACTTTTAATATTAAAAGGTGATCAACTAGAAAAAGTCGAAAACAATTCAAGGCCTCAGGTACCGGTATATTCGTATACATAGATACTACATCTAAGCTACTAGTCTATCCTTTTCATCTAGTACACATTTATCAACAATTTCAACCAAATGATATGAGTTTAATAGGGTATCTTCTAAGAAATAGGAATATTTTCTTATTCTCTGTTGGGAGTGCTGGACATACAATAATTCGTAATGGATTGATGTTATGCTAATAACTGTTATTAACATGTCTATCCTGAGTATAACCTGAGGGGTTTGAATTTAAATTTAACACGTGCATTCGTCATTCGGACTTCGAATTTTGTCACTGCTAATGGCATGTGTTTATGACGAGAGTTTCTGAATTATTGACCCCCCCCACCAGAAAATGTGAGGGCAATCTGAGTTACGTCATTGTACATGGAATGTATGGAACAAATAGTCTAACGCGTGCAAATGGTAAATTATTATCCAGCCACTTAAGTCTCACTTATATGACAGTTACGGAAATGCACATACATGCATCTGACAGGCGACTACCTAGTGGAAGATCAGTCCGAAGTATAAATATTATAGCCAGATGAAGTACCACGCTTGCTTCATTAGTTTTTGTTTTTATACTAGTGAGAATGGACAAACTGAAGAAAGCTGCAGGTAAATGAAGCCGAAATATTTGTTGAAAAAGGAAAACTACTGAATAAATTCCTGTTTTAGTCAAGACACAGATCAGGTAATCACTTTAGGAGTTTGTTAAAAAGAGGATCTACAAAATGTAACGACCATCTCAATTGGACGTCCACTCTAACATACGTCAGTTAGGAACCCGATAAACTAGTTGAGCACATAAATTGAAAAAAATCTTCAGGTCATGCAAAACGAGATCAGAAATATGTTTTGCTTATGTCTCAGCTTTGATCGATAACAGTAGGTCACAATGTCTGAGTCTGATTATGGATAATATGCTGGTTTTGCGTACTTTAGTGGAAGGTTATTTGTCCAACATGAGTAATGGTTATTGCACTTGAATAATGTATAGGTTTTGATGTGCCAAAAGATGTGCTGTCTCTGCTCACGGGTAGGAAGAATAATTGAATAACGGCACAAGTCAGCAATATTGGCATTTTTGCGGAATTACGATAAAAAAACTGCATTCGAAAACAAGATTCCGGAAAAATGATAGTTTTTTGTACTAGATAAATCTAAGGGAAGTTTTCAGATTAAACGCCAACTAATTCGTCTATTCGAAGGAGTTGGCTTTATTCAACTTTAGTCAATTAATACAGGCGCGGACGAATCCATTCTTGAGTCACATATGGAAGAAATATATTGCATTAAATTTGATGATCAGCAATGGCCCGCGTAAGGACAACAATAAATTTGTTATACGCTACGATTTTAGTGGTTTAGGTAGCGTGTGATATTATTAACTCGAAAATCCATGTTTGATCATTATGTTTTGCCAGATGGTCAGAGGCAAACGGGTACCAATGACTAGACTGTTTTAGAATTTTATACTTCTAAACGAATTTTGTCTGCTATGAAAATTTCTGGGAATGGTAAATACTTTTCAAGTTTTATTACAATAATGTCGGAAGTTAAGTATTTTTTTGAAATTTGATTGCGGGGTGCCAGCCTCATATTTTCCAATTCCGCGTTTTGCGTACGAGGGTATAGCTTTGCACGGACATTTTAACAAAGATGCGATTGATCACAATTTCCAATTTAGTTTTGTTTTCGATCGGGCTCGGGTTGTACTCGTCCCAATGGAAATGCGGTTCTATCGCATCTTTGTTTACTGGCCAGTAAACAAATATGTGATAGAATCGCATTTCCGTTGGGAAAATTACAAATCCAGCCCGATCGAAGACAAAGGAAATAGAAATTGAGATCAATCGGATTTTTGTGAAACTGTTTGTGCAAAGCTAGAAACTGCGTATGCAAAACGCGGCTTTGGAAAATTGCGGAAGTTAATCGACGGCTTGTGCGGCATATGAAATAAGAAAACAAGTAAGTCTAGATAGTTGACCTTACATACGGGAATCTGTATTGCTTCTAGCTGGCAATTTGTCTTGTGGTAGAGAAGACTCGCCTTGCTGCTCAATAATGGAAGGCTTGATTTGAGCTAGACACTGATGTTGGGGAAATCCTGAAACTGTACTAGGGAAAGCAATCAAGTATGTTGATTTTTTGTCAAAAGTTGCGGGATTGCGTTACACATTATGACGCGTTTGTTGAACCGCTGCTTAAATTTCGTGCAGCAGTTCAAATATTAAAACCGTTAATTTAGCCGCCGCTCATTATCCATCACTTTATTGGGACGAGGAAGTACCTCAGTAGCTATACTGAAAAAGTGCATCGTGCTCCAGGAGGTGATGGGTAATCGGCAGTTTGAAGATGAGCAATAGCAAGTGGGCATCGAAAACAGCGGATAGTTATCGCTTATCAACATATGGCCAATACACTAGACATTACATCTTAAAAATTCATTACTTTGATGGTTAAAATGTTTTTTCATTTACTACTTCCAAGATATTTGTCTCAGAAATAGATTGCGCGCGAACGTTTAACTAGCATATTTTGCGTTTATAGGATTACCAGTTCACCATCTAAAAATTTGTGGACAAGCGGAGCGTGGTTTTTCGTAAATTAAACTGATCGGTTTTGGAAACCGCGTTAAAAGAAGAAAAGTGGGCAGACTACTCAAATCTCGAGGACCATTTGTTTAAAAAGAAATACCCTGGGATGCTAATTGTGCATTGAATTTGGATAAAGAGGACATAATTTTAAAGGGTTGTCTCGACATGCTGGCAATTGAGAAGGTAACGGACGTCAAGGTAAAATTCAAAGTATATGGTAGTTAATATATTTAAATAGTCTTTGATTTCGTGGGTGGTGGTAACAAAAGGTCCTTAGAATGTATTTTAAAGCTATTGATTTCAATTTCATACAAAGAGATATAGTTGCACCCATAGTGTGTGGTTTAGTTAAACTGCACAAGCCTAGTAATCCATTACGAATTCTTGTGAATATCCAACACTCTCCAACATAAAACAATGCCTTATACAAAGCACTATACTCCCTAACCATAAAGAAAAGATTGCACCCTTGGAAACATCAGGATTGTATGAAATCGGTTGCAATGATTGTGGTCTCATGTATGTTGGTGAGACCATGCGTTCAATTGAGGTAAGAGGAAGTGAAAATAAAAATGCATGCAAGTATGGACATATTGCTAAATCTGATCTTGCTCGTCTTGTAGTGGAGACTGGACACACTATTAACTTAGATTATTGCAAACGCATAGCAGTATGTAGTTGTAATAGGATGTCGAGATTGATCAGGGAATCTAGAGATAATATTATTAATGAAACAGCTATTGAAAATCGTTAGGTTCGATTTGGAATATCGCGTCAGCTAATGGCAAGAAGAGACGATTGCATGAATGGGAAACTGAAGTTAGCTCCAGTAGAAGATTAAGAACGTCGGATTACGATTGATTTATTAATGGGCTTATTTGATTAGTGGCTAACCTATGATATAATATATAGTCTTCCGAGATTTCAGCTCTAACTAATCGTTTTGTCTTGAAACCCGTTCCTACCTTTTGAGATTATTCTAGTAATACAGCGTTTAAAACGTTTAGAAGTAATAATTAGTCTGGTGCTTGCAAAGGGTAAATTAGTGTCTATTGATTTCAGCTTCATTTAGATGTACGTACATGTGTAAAAATTATATTTAACTGAATCTTTTTAGTTATGTGTAGACATGCACATACAAATGCGTGACGTGCAGCTATTTAATGTTATTCCAGTAACTGCTATTAACAAGTCCATCCTGAGTACAACCTGAGTGGTTTGAATATAAATTTAACACGTGCATTGATTAATCGGATTTCGTATTTTATCAATTATAATGGCATGTATACATGACTAGTGTTTCTGAATTCTTGGTGTCCCCACACCAGAAAATGTGAGGGCAATCTCAGTTAAGTTATTTTACATGGAGTGTATATAACATATAGTCTAACACATGCAAATGGTTAATTCTTATTCGGCCATACTAGTCTCACTTTGATGGACATGGCAGTTATGGAAATGCAAATACGTATATGTGGCACACGACTATCTAGTGAAAGATCTGTCTAGAGTAAATACAGCGCTTGCTTCATTAGTTTGGTTTTTTAAACCTGATGATGATGGACCAATTGAAGAAAGCTGTAGATAAAGGCAGTCGTAATATTTTTTATAAAGAAGGAATACTACTGGAAAAAGAACAACTGCGTTAGTCAAAAAGTAGATAAGGTAATTTCAATTAATCCACTTTTACAAAAAAACTTTCCATTTAAATTTAGCAAAACTACAGTCAGTCACACGATCTGATGCGTTTTGACTTATGATCATCATCAGAGTAGGACGGCAAACTGACTAGTGAGGTCAAACCTCAATTTATATATATGAAGAGCAAAATTAGATATGCGGCTCATATGTGTAGTAGTCTCGCATACATTGTACTTGACCGGAATTTTCGGCTGCACAATATCTATGCAATCACGAACAATAACCAGTGGCTGCGCGGGTGAGGATAACAACACTTCAAGTTTTCAAGCTCGAAATAAACACCAGTTCATTTATACTTAACTAGTCGAAAAACGTAGCTTAATTACCACCATTAACACGTACAGATGCGTTTCTACCTTTCATGGTGATCATAAAAGTACGACAACAAATTGTCTAATGAGGATAAAAGGAAAATTTTCAGCGTACTTTAATGATGGTTACGGTAATTCGTGTGTCCGACGTTAGCTTAGCTATGTTGCTCGACTGGTGAAATATACTGGGATTGGTTTTTATTTCAAGCTCTGAAACGTGATTTAAATAATTCCTATCACCACCCGCCCAATCATTAATTTTTTTATGTTGTGATGTCAGTAGTTCTCACAGAAAAGACTTTTTAATGATCAACATCTTAACGGCTCCCTTACAGGTACTTTTACTATATTATAGGCGGTTTTGTAGTTTATGTAAGAGGTTCTGGGAGCTAGTTGTCTATTTCGTGCGATATTGCCCTTCTACATAATATATGGTAGCTGTTATTACGATCAGCGTTCACGATTAATCCATGGCCCTTTCACGAAGAGTGATGTGAGAAGGCTCAAGCACAAAGTTGTAAACGCCCCAGCTTCAAGTAAATGCCGTACGATGTTATAAAATCGGTTATAGTGCTATAAATATGAAGTTAGTACTGTTTGGGTGCCCTTAACAGGGCCGGTCTTGCGTTCTCTGGCAAATGCTGAGAAGGTTCGTAAGTGTATTTGTATCCAGAAGTACTAGACTCTTGACACCAGCTCGGGTTGACTTGGGTGGTGGTTCCTTCTATTGTGGAATTGGAATCTCGCTCGTCTATAGTTGTACATAAACAAGATTGGCGTGATTGAAATTGCCAATGTTGGTAAAGCAAGGCCAAAAATCAGCGCATGTGAAAGATGGCAGACAGAACGTCGGAGATACGCACATCAGAAGGCAAACGTGACAACTGATTTGCATGGTAAATTCACTGTGCTTAAATGGCCATTTAATAGCCATATATGGCTACTTGCGCACTATTGGTTAAACGGCAAGTTTCGCTTTTTTCTCATTGCTGAGGCGTAAATCGAATTGAATTGAATTTACGCAATATGTCGGCAATTCATTTGTGTCGTTACATTACTTTCCTCTCTGAAAAACAGAAAAAAAATTCCTCTCTGCGAGGCTAGATAAGAAATGCATGGCAGAGTTCGAACCAAGTTAAGCAAAAAATATGATGAACCATAAATTCTGGGCTTAAATATGCTTGTTGGTTGCTTCAACAATGATATGATGCCAAGTAACCACTAGAAATTTGTACATAAATAGTTAGCTCCAGTGACCGGTCATACCGCGTGAGGCGAAATAGAGCATTGCAAGATTTGGAAGCCGCAGCGTGACGATTTCAAGATAAATCGCCACTGAAGTTGCCAGGTTTAAGTTAAAACCTAGGCAGGCTGGATCGTCTTCAATGTGTTTGTATACGACCAAAAGGAGCTAGTGTGTGTGCTCGACGTTGTGGTCATGGCATTTGTAGAGTGGTCTTTGTGCATTTGATGAAGTTGAGGTATGCATTGAAAGTGGCCTGTACCATGTTATGAAGCTGATAACTACTTAGTGTTGCTACACGAAAGCGTTAACTCCAAGTAGCTGGTCATACCAAAATAGGCAGTGTGATGTCATGTGTGAGAAATACATTATAATGTAAAATATATACATTAAAATCAAAGGTAACTGCATAAAAATATGTACACGATCATTGCCTCAGAGATGGCATAATACCAAAGAACTGTTCAAAAATGCTACACAATTGTTAGCTAAGAACAGCTGGCTATGCCACGTGAGATAAATGCGAAAAATAACGTAAGATTTAAAAAATGTTGATACGTAGAATAACGAAAAAATAATTTAAAAAAAATCAATTACACGTTATGCAAAGCAGGCTATTGTGATTGTGGGCAGACGGAGCCTGAGACGTGTGTAGAAAGTTGAACGCTCTCAGGATCAGGCGGTTCGATAAACGATTTCAACCTGTCTATGCTTACTGATGTCGGTGTAGCGCCTTGCATAATAATGAAGCATTTTGGTTGTCTGAGCAAAATCGGGTAAGGACCGCGATACTTTGGTTGTAGTGGTGCAACAGCAGTGTCGTTGCGAACGAGTACTCTCTTGCAGCTGTGGAGCTGCGGGTGAACGAAGACTGGACGAAGGGTATGTCTCTACTGCTGTTCATACATTTTACCGAAATGAAGTCGAAGTCGGGTAGCTTCGTCTTGTGGGTCATCCTGTGCGTGTAGTAGACGTGGGAGTTGATTAGGCAGGCGAAGATCCATGACATACTAGAGTTGGGACGTAGACGTTTTAATGGACTCATGAGTGCGGGAACGCATGGCAAGCAGAATAAAAGGTAGTGCATCAACCCAGTTGCCATTAATGGACGAGGATGCTAAAGCAGCTTTGAGTTCCCTATGCATTCTCTCTACCATACCGTTAGCTAAGGGATGATAGGTAGTCGTCTGGCGTAAGGTGCATCCCATCTACCGAAAGGTGGTGTTGAAACGATCAGATGAGAAGCAATTGCCTCTGTCAGTGATGACCTATAAAACTATAATTGGATATCCATGCAGAGATAAAACCGTTAGTTACTTCGTCTGCAGAAATGGTGCAAAGAGGTAATGTCGCAGGCCACCGTATAAATCTATCAATCGTAGGTAGAAAATAGCTGGAACCTTGAACTTTTGTCAGATGAACTTTGTCGATTTGGACGATGGCTAGGCAAGAAGTAGTTCGGAAAAGTTGCAACTTAGAACGAGTGTTTAGTGTGATCTTGTTTTTCTGACAAATGGCACACTCAGAGACCCATCGTTTAGCGTTCTGCTTAAGTCTGTTACCCCAGAAACGATCTGTGAGAGGTCGGACAGTCGCTTAACTTCCTGGGTAAGAAATTCAGTGAATTGAGTCGAAAACCTTTCTCTGAAGGCTGGTCGGCAGAACTGGCTTGTTGGGCTGCATACCCGTGAAGTAAACAATTGGTAAGCTTTCCCAGAGAGGGCATATGAACTTGGTTGAGTGACGGGCTGTTGATCTTTGAATGTGAATGTCACCGCGCTGTTCCGTTCGCAGGAGGGTTGGCGTTAGTGCAGGTTCACTGAGTGTCACGCAGTTGACAGTGAATGGTGACGGCGAAGGTGGTTGTAGAGAGACGTCTGGCCTGGACAGGGCATCTGCAATGAAGTTCTGTTTGCCCTTGACGTGAAAGACGTCAAATTGCCATTCGCTTAGACGTGAAAGCTGTCTTTCCACTCTGGCAGGGTACTTGGCGATAGATGAAGTTGCGTTTCGAAGTGCGCTAACTAATGGTGCATGATCTGTGAAAACAACAAATCTGCTACTGCCAATGATGCTGATAAAATGGCGCACTGCGTCGTGGATGGCGAGAAGTTCTCGACCGAAAGTGTCGTACCTCGTTTCTACTGGTTGGAGAGTACGCGAGTAGAAACTGATAGGCTTCCGAACTCCGTCGATCTCTTGTTCCAAAGTGGCTCCAATAGCGAATTCAGAAGCATCTGTCGTGAGTAGAAATGGTCGTTCAAAATCTGGATGCGTTAGCATTGTGGCATTTGCTAACGAGTTGATGGCAAGTCGAATTAATTCCTCGTCTTCGGATGACCAAGCAATGATGGAATTCTTGCTAAGTCCTTTTCGATTCCGCAGGTGCCTGCACAAAGGATAAAGTTGTTTTGAAAGGCCCGGAAGGAACTTGCGATAATAGTTTAGTACTTCCAGGATTTTCTGCAACTCGCTAACAGTCCTTCGGTGACTTGATATTCTTGATTGAGTTCGCCTTTGACGGCAAAGGTTGAATACCTTGTGGCGTGATACGAAGCCCTAAGAAGTCCACGGATGTAGTTGCAATCTGCGTCTTGTCGCAGTTGATCTTGAGTCCGTGATTGGATAAGCGTGAGAGGACATTTCGTAGATGCTTCGCATGAGATTCTTAGTCTGGAATGTCATCGAGATATGACATACAATAAGCAGAGTCGTCGCGAAGTATGTTGTCCATGAATCTTTGAAATGTCTGTGTAGCCCACTTAAGTCCAAAAGACATGTAAAGATATTCGAAAAGGCCAAATGGAGTGATGACTGCAGTCTTTTCAATATCGTCTGGTGCTACAGGTAAGTGATGTAAAGCTTGTCTGAGATCAATCAATGAAAAGAAATTGCTGCCGTTGAGTTTTTCAAGTAAGGTGTTAATATTTGGAATAGGATATGCATAAGATTTTGTCACTGAATTTAGCTTACGGTAATTTCCACAGGCTCTGTACGATCCGTTTGATTTGGAGACTACGTGCAGTGGTGATCGTCCATGGACTTTTCGATGGTCTGATGATTCCCTCTCCCAAAAGCCTTGAGAATTCCTCTTGGGCAGCTTTCAGTTTAGCAGGGGCCAGTGGTCGCTTCTTGATTGCAATAGGTTGTCCTTCTGTGACGATATGGTGCATCGTGTTGGAGACTCGTAACTCTGACTTTTTAAGATCGAAAAGCGACTTGTATTTTCGAAGAGCTGCTGATATCTATGTTGAATGATGCACTGGGGTTGGCCGAATGACCTGTAACTCCAAACGCTTGGAGCCAAGTGTCCAAAAACTTTGCTCAAGTCCGGTGGAGGGATCGATGATCTTTTGATTGGCAAGGTCAACAATGAGCCGAACTCTCCTGATGCACCACCGCGCCTGTTTTCTGTTGTCTTTCCCATCAACTGTGGAAATTGATATTCATTCGGAAATTCTTCGGAACGACACAGACAGGCTTGATACTAATAAAAAACTTCTGGTGATTATAGCACCAGTTCTTTGGGGCATATCTGTTAAAGGACTGCGGTGATTTTGATCGCCGCCTACCGTTATAATTAGTTTTGGGCATGAACTTTGGTCGAGCATTCACCTGATTTAGCACGGTTTTCGCTATGGCCAATCCTTCTGGAACTTGAGCCATATTTGCTACTGTCCTCTCTAAAGAGGAGAGCCTATCATCCTGTGGGGGTGGACAAAAGAATGACGGATCCACCTTAGGTTCCAAAACCCTATATTCTTACTCATATCTCTCAGATAAGTCATCTATAGAGAGAGTGTTGGGGAGCTGTCTGGCGAAAAGTTTTAATGATTGTGGAAGATTGTTAATAAAAACATCCTTAGCCTTGTTGTCAGAAATATTGGATTTATAGTAACGTTTCCGTAATTACCTTAAAATCTCGATGCGGCCAAGGTTTGGCATGTCTAACTTTGCGTATTTATTCATTATTTGCTCGGTTTCTGTGGTCCCCAGCAAGGTTTCGACTTCAATTTGTAGGCCCAAAATAGGACTAGGAAACTTCCTAATGGCCTCAAGCTTCAAATAAATCCGTCGCTGCAATTCAGAAGGTAGTTTAGCAAAAACCTTTGACAGTTTTTGATGACTGTCATAATCTGGAAACGGGGGAAAATCGGAGTCCACGCGCATAAAGAATAGTTCACTATCTCCATCTCAAACAGGAATATCAATATCTAAAATTGGACTTGACATAATAATAACCTTACGGGATCTTAAAAGCATAAATTTATAAGCAAGCTGAAAATGTACAAATATACTTTAAACGAAACGCTTACCCACTAACAGCTTCCACAGTTCAAACAGAATCTTTCGCAGTTGAATCTGCCAAGCACGTATAGTCAATGATCGTTCACAGATCACTAAGATGTACAGATTTCTACGTAGGAAAATTGAATAGAAACAGCTTCCAAAATTGAAACAGAATATTCCGTAGATGAATCTGTTGAGCGCGTACAGTCAATGTTCGATCACAGAGCACCACGATGTACAATTTTGTACGTAGGAAAATTAAATAGAACATATACCAAAAAACTATTCCCCAGAAGCCCACGAATTTAGAAATATTGAATAAAAACCTTCCGTCTAAAAATATATACCTAAAATTCCCCAGAAGACCACGTATACGCTGTAACGACACAAATTAATTGCCGACATATTGCGTAAATTAAATTAAATTTTATTTACGTTGCACCAATGAGAAAAAAGCGAAACTTGCCGTTTAATCAATAGTGTGCAAGTAGACAAATATTACTATGGCATGGTATTTAAGCATGGCAATTTAACATGCAAGTCAGTTGACGCATTTGCATTCTGCTTTGCGTTACCTGTGTGCGTGCTGTCGGCTGTCAATACCCACGCTGGTTATTTGATATGTTTCACCAACAATTGGCAACTCCTTGACTCATCTTGTTGCGGTACAACCAGCGAGACGAGCCAATTAATGCAGAACTTCAACGAAGTTTTCCACATCGTGATTACAACGCAACAACAGAAGGAACCACAGCCAGAGTCAACCCAAGGCTCTAGGACATCTTCACACTCTGAATAATTCCGGAGAACGCACGACCAGGCCCTGTTAAGGGCCCCTATCAGAACAATAACTCTATATCCAGAGCACCTTAACCGAGTTTGTAACGTCGTACGGCATTTACTTGAAGCCGGGGCGTTTACAAAATTGGCGACCGCGCCAGGATACTGATTATTGTTCTGATTTTTTTGGTGAAAATAAAATTGACTTCCTTTTTCATTTATTTGGGATAAAATAGATTAACATTTGCGTTTTCTTTACCCTAATCGTGGTCTTCTGGGAATTTTGTTGGGTATATATTCGTGGATTTGTGTCGAATTTTTCTGGGGATATAATAATAATACATTGGCATCAAAGGCCAACGGGGCCTCTGTTCATCTTTCCTACGTACAAAACGTGCTTTTTTTCTGCGCTCATTCAACTGTGGAAGCTGTTTGTGGGTAAGCGTTTCGTTAAAGTATACATTTTCATATTGCTTATAAATTTATGCTTTTAAGATCCCGTAAGATTGTTAGAATGTCAGGTCCAATTTTAGATATTGATGTTCCTGTTTGGGATGGAGATAGTGAACTATTCTTTATGCGCGTAGACTCCGCTTTCTCCCCGTTTCCTGATTATGACAGTCATCCAAAAACTGTCGAAGGTTTTTGCTAAACTACCTTCTGAATTGCAGCGACGGATTTATCCTAAGCTTGAGGCCATTAGGAAGCTACCTAATCCCATTTTGGGCCTACAAAACGAAGTAGAATCCTTGCTTGGGCCCACAGAAACTGAGCAGATAATAAACAAATATGCGCAGTTAGATATGCCAAATCTTGGCCCCATCGAAATATGAGGGAATTACGGAAACGTTGGTATAAAACCAACATTTCTGACCATGAGGCTAAGGTTGTTTTTATTAACAATCTTCCCCAAACATTAAAACTCTTTGCCAGACAGCTTCCCAACACTCTCTCTATAGATGACTTATCTGAGAGATGTGAGTTAGAATATAGGGTTTTGGAACCCAAAGTGAATCCATCATCCTTTTCTTCACCCCCGCAAGATGATAGGCTCTCCTCTTTAGAGAGGACAGTGGCGAACATGGCTAAAGTTCTAGAAGGATTGGCCATTACCAAATCCGAGCTAAATCAAGTGAATGCTCGACCCAAATTCGTTCCTAAGCCCAATTATAACGGTAGGCGGCGATCGAGATCCCCGCAATCCTTTAATAAGTATGCCCCAAAGAACTGGTGTTATAACCACCAGAAGTTTTTTATTCATGCCAAGTCTGTCTTTGTCGTTCCGAAGAATTTCCGAATGAGTGCCAATTTCCACAGCTGACGGAAAGGACAACAGACCACAGGCACAAGGGTGCATCAGTATCGGGAAACGTCTGGCGCAGGAAGTAGAAGACCGTACTTTCTGCGCATCAACGGCATCAACGGCGCCACAGGGAAGAAGCCAACTACAATCCGACATCCCTGTCGACTCTTTTCGTCCACGCCGAATTTTTCACATAGAGAACCAAACGGACAACGCCGGTCGCAATCACCAGCCTACTTGTTTGCATGACCCGGCCAAACAGCCCAACGAGCTTCTGCACCTTCTTGATTTCAAAACTGGCGAAGAGTTCATCGTAGACACAGGTGCAGCAGTCTCAGTTCTCAAGGGTGATTCAATGGCCGAGATGTCGCTAGGCGTTCTTCTCGCAACAGCTACAGGCGAGCCCATACCAACTTATGGCTGCCGGTACCGCACACTCAACATAGGTCTACGACGTGAATTTTCCCACAACTTCATCATTGCCAAGGTCTCACATAATATAATAGGCCTTGATTTCCTTCTGAAATTTCGGCTCATTGTTGATCTTGCCAATCAAAAGATCATCGACCCCTCCACCGGACTTGAGCAAAGCTTTTGGACACTTGCCTCCGAGCGTTTGGAGTTACAGGTCATTCAGCCAACCCCAGTGCATCATTCAGCAGAGATATCAGCAGCTCTTCAAAAATACAAATCGCTTTTCGATCTTAACAAGTCAGAGCTACGAGTCTCCAACACGATGCACCATATCGTCACAGAAGGACAACCTATTGCACTCAAGAAGCGACCACTGGCCCTTGCTAAGCTGAAAGCTGCCCAAGAAGAATTCTCAAGGCTTTTGGAAGAGGGAATCATCAGACCATCGAAAAGTTCATGGGCGTCACCACTGCACTTAGTCTCTAAATCAAACGGATCGTACAGAGCCTGCGGAGACTACCGTAAGCTAAATTCAGTGACAAAATCTGATGCATATCCTATTCCAAATATCAACACTTTACTTGAAAAACTCAACGGCAGCAATTTCTTCTCAGTGATTGACCTCAGACAAGCGTACCATCACATACCGGTAGCACCAGAGGATATCGAGAAAACTGCAGTCATCACTCCATTTGGCCTTTTTGAATATCTTTACATGCCTTTTGGACTTAAGTGTGCTACTCAGACATTTCAAAGATTCATAGACAACATACTTCGCGACGACTCTGCTTATTGTATGTCATATCTCGATGACATTATGGTATTCAGTCCAGATCTAGAATCTCATGCGAAACATCTACGAAATGTCCTCTCACGCTTATCCAACCACGGACTCAAGATCAACTGTGACAAGACGCAGATTGCAACTACATCCGTGGACTTCTTAGGGCATCGTATCACGGCCCAAGGTATTCAACCGTTGCCGTCAAAGACGAATTCAATCAAGAATATCAAGTCACCAAGGACTGTCAGCGAGTTGCAGAAAATCCTGGGAGTACTAAACTATTATCGCAAGTTCCTTCCGGGCCTTTCAAAACAACTTTATCCTTTGTGCAGGCACCTGCGGAACCGAAAAGGACTTAGCAAGAATTCCATCATTACTTGGTCATCCGAAGACGAGGAATTACTTCGACTTGCCATCAACTCGTTAGCAAATGCCACAATGCTAACACATCCAGATTTTGAAAAGCCATTTCTACTCACGACAGATGCTTCTGAATTCGCTATTGGAGCCACGTTGGAACAAGAGATCGACGAAGTTCGGAAGCCTATCAGTTTCTACTCGCGTACTCTCCAACCAGTAGAAACGAGATACGACACTTTCGGTCGAGAACTTCTCGCCATCCACGACGCAGTGCGCCATTTTATCAGCATCATTGGCAGTAGCAGATTTGTTGTTTTCACACTTTTAGTTAGCGCACTTGGAAACACGACTTCAACTATCGCCAAGTACCCTGCTAGAGTAGAAAGACAGCTTTCACGTCTAAGCGAATGGCAATTCGACATCTTTCACGTCAAGGGCGAACAAAACTTCATTGCAGACGCCCTTTCCAGGCCAGACGTCTCGCTACAACCACCTTCGCCGTCGCCATTCACTGTCAACTCCGTGGCACTCAGTGAACCTGCACTAACGCCAACCCTCCTGCGAACGGAACAACGCGGTGACATTCACATTCAAAGATCAATAGCCCGTCACCCAACCAAGTTCATATGCCGTCCATGGGAAGGCTTACCAAATGTTTACTTCACGGGTACGCAGCCCAACAAACCAGTTCTGCCGACCAGCCTTCAGAGAAAAGTTTTCGATTCAATTCACTCAATTTCTCACCCAGGAAGCCAAGCGACTGTCCGACTTCTCACAGATCGTTTCTGGGGTCACAGACTTAGGCAGAACGTTAAACGATGGGTCTCAGAGTGTGCTATTTGTCAGAAAAACAAGATCACACGACACACTCGTTCTAAGTTGCAACATTTTCGATCTACTTCTCGCCTAGCCATCGTCCACATCGACATAGTTCATCTGACAAAGGTTCAAGGTTTCAGCTACCTTCTAACTATGATCGATAGATTTACACGGTGGCCTGCGGCATTACCTCTTGGCACCATTTCTGCAGACGAAGTAACTAACGGTTTTATCTCTGCATGGATATCCAATTATGGTGTTCCCAATGAGGTCATCACGGACAGAGGCACTTGCTTCTCATCTGATCGTTTCAAAACCACCTTGCGGTACATGGGATGCATCTTACGCCAGACGACTGCCTACCATCCCCAAGCTAATGGTATGGTAGAGAGAATGCATAGGGAACTCAAAGCTGCTTTAGCATCCTCGTCCATTAATGGCAACTGGGTCGATGCACTACCTTTAGTTCTGCTGGCCATGCGTTCCCGTACTCGTGAATCCATTAAAACGTCTGCGTCACAACTCTTGTATGGCATGGATCTACGCCTGCCTAGTCAGCTCCCACGTCTACTACCGGCACAAGATGACCCACAAGACGAAGCTACCCGCCTTCGACTTCATTTCGGTAACATGTCTGAACAGCAGCCGAGACATACGCCTCGTCCAGTCTTCGTTCACCCACAGCTCCACAGCTGCAAGAGAGTACTCGTTCGCAACGACAATGCTGTTGCACCACTACAACCAAAGTATCGCGGTCCTTACCCGATTTTGCTCAGACAACCAAAATACTTCATTATTATGCAAGGCGCTACACCGACATCAGTAAGCATAGACAGGTTGAAACCGTTTATCGAACCGCCTGATCCTGAGAGCGTTCAACCTTCTACACACGTCTCAGGCTCCGTCTGCCCACAATCTCAATAGCCTGCTTTGTATAACGCGTAATTGATTTTTTTAACATTAACATTACGTATCAAAATTTTTTTAACCTTACGTTATTTTTCGCATTTGTCTCACGTGGCATAACCAGCTGTTCTTAGCTAACAATTGTGTAGCATTTTTGAACAGTTCTTTGGTATTATGCCATCTCTGAGGCAATGTTCGTGTACATATTTTTATGCAGTTACCTTTGATTTTAATGTATATATTTTTACATTATAATGTATTTCTCACACATGACATTACACTGCCTATTTTGGTATGACCAGCTACTTAGAGCTAACGCTTTCGTGTAGCAACACTAAGTAGTGATCAGCTTCATATCATGGTACAGGCCACTTTCAATGCATATCTCAACTTCATCAATTGCACAAAGACCACTCTACAAATGTCATGACCACAACGTCGAGCACTCACTCTAGCTCCTTTGGTCGTATACAAACGCATTGACGACGATCCAACCTGCTTAGGTTTTAACTTAAACCTGGCAAATTCAGAGGCGATTTACCTCGAAATCTTCACGCTGCGGCTCCCAAATCTTACACTGCTCTATTTTGCCTCACGTGGTATGACCGACCACTAGAGCTAACAATTTGTGTAGCAATTCCTAGTGGTTACCTGGCATCATATCATTGTTGAAGCAACCAACAAGCATATTTAAGCCCAGCATTTATGGTACATCATATTTTTGCTTAATTCTGTTCGAACTCTGTCATACATTTCTTATCTAGCCTCGCAGAGAGGAATTTTTTCCTTTTTTTTCAGAGAGGAAAGTGTTGTAACGACACAAATTAATTGCCGACATATTGCGTAAATTAAATTAAATTTTATTTACGTTGCACCAATGAGAAAAAAGCGAAACTTGCCGTTTAACCAATAGTGTGCAAGTAGACATATATTACTATGGCATGCTATTTAAGCACGGCAATTTACCATGCAAGTCAGTTGTCGCATTTGCATTCTGCTTTGCGTTACGCGTGTGCGTTCTGTCGGCTGTCAATACCTACGCTGGTAATTTGATTTGTTTCACCAACAATTGGCTACATCCGTGACTCATCTTGTTGCGGTACAACCAGCGAGACGAGCCAATTAATTGCAGAACCTGAACGAAGTTTTCCACATCATGGTTACAACTCGACAACAGAAGGAACAACAGCCAGAGTCCACCCAAGGCTCTAGGACATCTTCACACTCTGAATAATTCAGGAGAACGCATGACCAGGCCCTGTTAAGGGCCCCCTATCATAACAATATCTATATTCAGAGCACCTTAACCGAGTTTGGAACGTCGTTCGGAATTTACTTGAAGCCGGGGCTTTTGCAACGCAAATGTTAATTTAAATGAAAAAGAAATTCAATTTTGTCTCTACCAAAAAAAGCACTACACTATTCTGGCGCGATAGCCAAATTTGTAAACTTCCCAGCTTCAAGTAAATGCCGTACGACGTTACAAAGTTGGTTATAGTGCTATAAATACGAAGTTATTAATGTTGGAGGCCCTTAACAGGACCGGTTTTGCTTGGTCTGGCAAAACGCCGAGAAGGTTCATATGTGTATTGGTGTCCAGATGTACTCCTAGACTCTTGAGAACAGCTTGGGTTGACTTGGGTTGTGGTTCCTCTTGATGTGGCTTTGGAATCTCGCTGAATAACTTCGTTTAAGTTCTGCAGTTATTGGCTTGTCTCTCTAGTTGTACGGCAACAAGATTGGCGTGATGGAAATTGCCAATGTTGGTAAAGCAAGGGCAAAAATCAGCGTATGTGAAACGTGGTAAGCAGCACGTCGGAAATACGCACAGCAGAAGGCAAACGCGACAAATGAATTGCATGGTAAATTCACCGTGCTTAAATTACCATGTAATAGCGAAATATGGCTACTTGCACACTATTGGATAAAGGCAAGTTTTGCTTCTTTCTCATTGGTGCAGCGTAAATCGAAATGAATTTCATTTATGCAATGTGTCGGCAATACCTTTGCGTCATTACAAAGTCATTGTTTTATTAAACAAAATGTTGCAGAGCAAAGATAGAAATCGTATAAAATTAGTCACAATTGTAAACGCCCCGGCTTTAAGTAAATGCCGTACGACGTTACAAACTCGGTTAAGGTGCTCTGAATAGAGATTAGTTACTGATAGGGGGGCCCTTAAGAGGGCCTGGTAATGCGTTCTCTTGAAGTCTTCAGAGTGTGAAGATGTCCTAGAGCCTTGGGTGGACTCTGGTTGAGTTGTCGCTCCAGTGGTTGAGCTGTAATCACGATGTGGATAACGTCGTGATGGTTCTGCAATTAATTGGCTCGTCTCGCTGGTTATACCGCAACAAGATGAGTCACGGATGTAGCCAATTGTTGGTGAAACTATCAAATCACCAGCGTAGGTATTGACAGCCGACAGAACACACACGCGTGACGGAAGGCAGCATGCAATTGCATCGACTGACTTGCATGGTAAATTGCCGTGCTTAAATAGCATGCCATGCCTACTTGCACACTATTGGTTAAACGGCAAGTTTCGCTTTTTTCTCATTGGTGAAACGTAAATAAAATTTAATTTAATTTACACAATATGTCGGCCATTAATTTGTTTCGTTACAACACTTTTCTCTCTGAAAAAAATGGAAAAAAATTCCCTTCTGCCAGGCTAGATAAGAAATGCATGACAGAGTTCGAACCAAGTTAAGAAAAAATATGATGAACCCATAAATGCTGGGCTTAAATATGCTTGTTGGTTGCTTCAACAATGATATGATGCCAGGTAACCACTAGGAATTGCTACACAAATCGTTAGCTCTAGTGGTCGGTCATAGCACGTGAGCCAAAATAGAGCAGTGTAAGTTTTTGGAGCCGCAGCGTGAAGATTTCGAGGTAAATCGCCTCTGAATTTGCCAGGTTTAAGTTAAAACCTAAGCAGGTTGGATCGTTGTCAATGTGTTTGTATAGGACCAAAGGAGCTAGAGTGCTCGACGCTGTGGTCATGACATTTGTAGAGTGGTCTTTGTGCAATTGATAAAGTTGAGATATGCATTGAAAGTGGTCTGCACCATGATATGAAGCTGATCACTACTTAGTGTTGCTACACGAAAGCGTTAGCTCTAAGTAGCTGGTCACACCAAAATAGGCAGTGTAATGTCATGTGTGAGAAATACATTATAATGTAAAAATATATACATTAAAATCAAAGGTAACTGCATAAAATATGTACACGAACATTGCCTCAGAGATGGCATAATACCAAAGAACTGTTCAAAAATGCTACACAATTGTTAGCTAAGAACAGCTGGTTATGCCACGTGAGATTAATACGAAAAATAAAGTAAGGTTAAAAAATTTTGATAGATAATGTTAATGTTTCAAAAAATCAATTACGCGTTATACAAATCAGGATATTGAGATTGTGAGCAGACGGAGCCTGAGACGTGTGTAGAAGGTTGAACGCTCTCAGGATCAGGTGGTTCCATTAACGGTTTCAACCTGTCTGTGCTTACTGATGTTGGTGTAGCGCCTTGCATAATGATGAAGTATTTTGGTTGTCTGAGTAAAATCGGGTAAGGACCGCGATACTTGGGTTGTAGTGGTGCAACAGCATTATTGTTGCGAATGAGTACTCTCTTGCAGCTGTGGAGCTGTGGGTGAACGAAGACTGGACGAGGCGTGTGTCTCGGCTGCTGTTCGGACATGTGTAAATCTATCGATCATATTTAGAAGGTAGCTGAAACCTTGAATCTTTGTCAGATTAACTATGTCGATGTGGACGATGGCTAGGCCAGAAGTAGACCGAAAATGTTGCAACTTAAAACGAGTGTGTCGTGTGATCTTGTTTTTCTGACAAATTGCACACTCTGAGACCCATCGTTTAACATTCTGCCTAAGTCTGTGACCCCAGGAACGATCTGTAAGAAGTCGGACAGTCGCTTGGCTTCCTGGGTGAGAAATTTAGTGAATTGAATCGAAAACATTTCTCTGAAGGCATGTCGGCAGAACTGGCTTGTTGGGCTGCGTACCCGTGAAGTAAACAATTGGTAAGCCTTCCCACAGACGGCATATGAACTTGGTTGGGTGACGGGCTATTGATCTTTGAATGTGAATGTCACCGCGTTGTTCAGTTCGCAGGAGAGTTGGCGTTAGTGCAGGTTCACTGAGTGTCACGGAGTTGACAGTAAATGGTGAGGGCGAAGGTGGTTTTAGAGGGACTTCTGGCCTGGACAGGGCATCTGCAATGAAGTTCTGTTTGCCCTTGACGTGAAAGACGTCAAATTGCCATTCGCTTAGACGAGAAAGCTGTCTTTCCACTCTGGCAGGGTACTTGGCGATAGATGAAGTTGCGTTTCGAAGTGCGCTAACTAGTGGTGTATGATCTGTGAAAACAACAAATCTGCTACTGCCAATGATGCTGATAAAATGGCGCACTGCGTCGTGGATGGCGAGAAGTTCTCGGCCGAAAGGGTCGTACCTCGTTTCTACTGGTTGGAGAGTACGCGAGTAGAAACTGATAGGCTTCCGAACTCCGTCGATCTCTTTGTCCAACGTGGCTCCAATAGCGAATTCAGAAGCATCTGTCGTGAGTAGAAATGGCTTTTCAAAATCTGGGTGTGTTAGCATTGTGGCATTTGCTAACAAGTTGATGGCAAGTCGAAGTAATTCCTCGTCTTCGGATGACCAAGCAATGATGGAATTCTTGCTAAGTCCTTTTCGGTTCCGCAGGTGCCTGCACAAAGGATAAAGTTGTTTTGAAAGGAACTTGCGATAATAGTTTAGTACTCCCAGGATTTTCTGCAAATCGCTCAAAGTCCTTGGTGACTTGATATTCTTGATTAAATTCGTCTTTTCGGCAACGGTTGAATACCTTGGGCCGTGATACGATGCCCTAAGAAGTCGACGGATAAAGTTGCAATCTGCGTCTTGTCACAGTTGATCTTGAGTCCGTGGTTGGATAAGCGTGAAAGGACATTTCGTAGATGTTTTGCATGAGATTTTAGATCTGGACTGAATACCATAATGTCATCGAGATATGACATACAATAAGCAGAGTCGTCGCGTAGTATGTTGTCTATGAATCTTTGAAATGTCTGAGTAGCACACTTAAGTCCAAAAGGCATGTAAAGATATTCAAAAAGGCCAAATGGAGTGATGACTGCAGTTTTCTCGATATCCTCTGGTGCTACCGGTATGTGATGTCACGTTTGTCTGAGGTCAATCACTGAGAAGAAATTGCTGCCGTTGAGTTTTTCAAGTAACGTGTTGATATTTGGAATAAGATATGCATCAGATTTTGTCACTGAATTTAGCTTACGGTAGTCTCCACAGGCTCTGTACGATCCGTTTGATTTAGAGACTAAATGCAGTGGTGACGCCCATGAACTTTTCGATGGTCTGATGATTCCCTCTTCCAAAATCCTTGAGAATTCTTCTTGGGCAGCTTTCAGCTTAGCAGGAGCCAGTGGTCGCTTCTTGAGTACAATAGGTTGTCCTTCTGTGACGCTATGATGCATCGTGTTGGAGATTCGTAGCTCTGACTTGTTAAGATCGAAAAGCGATTTGTATTTTCGAAGAGCTGCTGATATCTCTGCTGAATGATGCACTGGGGTTGGCTGAATGACCTGTAACCCCAAACGCTCGGAGGCAAGTGTCCAAAAGCTTTGTTCAAGTCCGGTGGAGGGGTCGATGATCTTTGATTGGCAAGATCAACAATGAGCCGAAATTTTAGAAGGAAATCAAGGCCTATTATATTATGTGTGACCTTGGCAATGATGAAATTGTGTGAAAATTCACGTCGTAGACCTATGTTGAGTGTGCTGTACCGGCAGCCATATGTTGGTATGGGCTCGCCTGTAGCTGTTGCGAGAAGAACGCCTAGCGACATCTCGGCCATTGAATCACCCTTGAGAACTGAGACTGCTGCACCTGTGTCTACGATGAACTTTTCGCCAGTTTTGAAATCAAGAAGGTGCAGAAGTTCGTTTGGCTGTTTGGCCGGGTCATGCAAACAAGTAGGCTGGTGATTGCGACCGGCATTGTCTGTTTGTTTCTCTATGTGAAAAATTCGGCGTGGACGAAAAGAGTTGACAGGGATGTCGGATTGTAGTTGGCTTCTTCCCTGTAGCGCCGTTGATGCCGTTGATGTGCAGAAAGTACGGTTTTCTACTTCCTGCGCCAGACGTTTCCCGATACTGATGCACCCTTGTGCCTGCGGTCTGTTGTCCTTTCCGTCAGCTGTGGAAATTGACACTCATTCGGAAATACTTCGGAACGACAAAGACAGACTTGGCATGAATAAAAAAACTTCTGGTGGTTATAACACCAGTTCTTTGGGACATATTTATTAAAGGATTGCGGAGATCTCGATCGCCGCCTACCGTTATAATTTGACTTGGAAACGAATTTTGGTCGAGCATTCACTTGATTTAGCTCGGATTTGGTAATGGCTAATCCTTCTAGAACTTTGGCCATGTTCGCCACTGTTCTCTCTAAAGAGGAGAGTCTATCATCTTGTGGGGGTGAAGAAAAGGATGATGGATTCACTTTGGGTTCCAAAACCCTATATTCTAACTCACATCTCTCAGATAAGTCATCTATAGAGAGAGTGTTGGGGAGCTGTCTGGCAAAGAGTTTTAATGTTTGGGGAAGATTGTTAATAAAAACAACCTTAGCCTCATGGTCAGAAATGTTGGTTTTATACCAAAGTTTCCGTAATTCCCTCAGTATTTCGATGGGGCCAAGATTTGGCATATCTAACTGCGCATATTTGTTTATTATCTGCTCAGTTTCCGTGGGTCCAAGCAAGGATTCTACCTCGTTTTGTAGGCCCAAAATGGGATTAGGTAGCTTCCTAATGGCCTCAAGCTTAGGATAAATCCGTCGCTGCAATTCAGAAGGTAGTTTAGTAAAAACCTTCGACAGTTTTTGATGACTTTCATAATCAGGAAACGGGGAGAAAGCGGAGTCTACGCGCATAAAGAATAGCTCACTATCTCCATCCCAAACAGGAACATCAATATCTAAAATTGGACCTGAAATTTTTACAATCTTACGGGATCTTAAAAGCAGAAATTTATAAGCAATATGAAAATATATAAATATACTTTAACGAAACGCTTACCCACAAACAGCTTCCACAGTTGAATGAGCGCAGAACAAAAAAAAGTCACTGTTTCCAAAAATCCGCAATTGAGCCTGTCGAGTACGTACAGTGCCGTTTCGTACGTAGGAAAGATGAACAGATGCCCCGTTGGCCTTTGATGACAATGTATTATTCTAATTATCCCCAAAAAAAAATTCAACACAATTCCACGAATAGATATACCCAACAAAATTCCCAGAAGACCTCGATCACGGTAGAGGAAACGCAAATGTTAATCGATTTATATCCAAAAAAAATCAGAACAATAATCAATATCCTGGCGCGGTCGCCTATTTTGTAAACGCCCCGGCTTCAAGTAAATGCCGTACGACGTTACAAACTCGGTTAAGGTGCTCTGAATAGAGTTTAGTTACTGATAGGGGGCCCTTAAGAGGGCCTGGTAATGCGTTCTCTTGAAGTCTTCAGAGTGTGAAGATGTCCTAGAGCCTTGGGTGGACTCTGGTTGAGTTGTCGCTCCCGTGGTTGAGCTTTAATCACGATGTGGATAGCGTCCTGCAGGTTCTGCACTTAATTGGCTCGTCTCCCCGGGTATACCGCAACAAGATGAGTCACGGATGTAGTTAGTTGTTGGTGAAACTATCAAATCACCAGCGTAGGTATTGACAGCCGACAGAACACACACGCGTGAAGCAGGTAGAATGCAAATGCCACAACTGACTTGCATGGTAAATTGCCGTGCTTAAATAGCATGCCATGCCTACTTGCACACTATTGGTTAAACGGCAAGTTTCGCTTTTTTCTCATTGGTGTAACGTAAATAAAATTGAATTTAATTTACGCAATATGTCGGCCATTAAATTGTGTCGTTACACAATAAGCACAAAATATAAATTTGCAGTTCTAGAGATCTCAATTAAAACTGCTTGACACTAACTGGGATTGTTGCTAAAATCACATTTACGAGAAATATTGTGTAAAACCAGAAATAGTCTATTTTTCATTAAAGAGAACTATATTTGTCAAAATTGAACTTCGTTGGGTTGGAACGCGGAGCCGCGTGTTACAATATGACTTATATTAATTTATTATGTTATATTTTGAATGACATCGTAATAAAATTACATCATGTATATGTTTAGTAATATTTGTATTTCATTTAGTAATCTATCTGAAATTTGTTGCTATACAATTTAAGTCATAATATCTTCAGTCGAATGAATATTAAGTTAAATTATAGAGCTATTGAACATCATATTTTAGTCAATCACATTCATGTTTAAAATTTCTATCAACAGAAGTTAAGCAAGTCTGTACAAATGTAATATTTTACCTGAATGTATCACTTGATGTGCCTGTTTAGTGGCTATTCTTATAAACTAGAAAGCGCCAATCGCTTTATTTTGTGCTGATAAAACTGAAAAAATAGCTTCGCAATGGAAAACCACTGAAGCACAAAAGGCTCAAAAGAGCACTGTAGAAAGTTGCCAAATACAAGAAATAATTACTTCTTAATTTTTTAAAAATTTTTTGGAGAACAACTTCCTACATATTTGTGCACAATTAATTAATCATTGTTTTAAGCAGTAATATGGATTCGCAATCTTTTGTAGAAGAGCTGGATGTTTGAATACATTAACCGATGAATTAGCGAGCATAAATGGTATTCATTATACAACGATTATTTTGAACATCTATACTGACTTCAGTTAGCAGTACATAAATATCTTCCAGTGCTTACATCCGAATCAACAATTTACAACATTCATCAGAATTTACGCGTATTTTTACACTAAAGTGGTTTGAAAGACCAAATGAAATGCCTCCGTCCAAGCATAAGATTTATATCTGAAAGCATCATGTTGCTGACGTGTAGGACAGATCGGCCGATTCTGAGCGTTATACTGTAGGTAATTGCGAAGTGGAAACAGAAATGCCGGATCGTTCGTCGTTTTTGCAGTTTCAGAGCCCAATCGGACTAATTCGCCAGGGAGCCGCAGAAATTCGCCAAATACCAATTTAGCGGAGACACAGTTGATCGGTTCTCTAGGTCTTGTACGCATTGATAGGAGTACATTGGGCAAAGCCGCAAGCTAATTTTCTTCTGGGCTAGCCTTGAACACCGCTTTCAGTTCCCGGTGTAGCCTATCGACGAAACCATTAGCTCTAGGATTACGAGCCGCGGTCACGGAGTGTTTGACATCAGAATCTTTCAGTAGAACAGCGAATTCTTCGCCGAGTAACTGTGCGCCACGATCGGTTGTCAATTCAGCTGGAGCACAAAACCGAGCGAACCAATTGAGCTCTAAATCATAACTGACAGTGTCTTGCTTCATGTCTGGCAGTGGTATGGCCTCATAACATTTAGTGGTGCGATCCCGTATTGACAGTAGATAGCGTGTAAAACGCGGCTCCGCGTTACAACCCAACGATTTTCGATTTCGACAAATATGGTGCTCTTTAAGGTCAAATAATCTAACTCTGTTCTTACACAATATTTCTCTTAACTGTGATATTAGAAACAATCTCTTTTAGTTTCAAGCAGTTTTAAGTGAGATTTCTTGAACTGCAATTTTATTTGTAATTAATAGGGTTGTTTATTAAATATACCCATCCGTGCGCAATACGCAAGGAACATGCGGTGGATTATAGTGTCACAGCGGATTTATTTCGCTCAGTTGGATTATTCACAGTTTATGCAAGGGATTTACTGTTCGCATTTAACTATACCTATCCGAATTTCAGAGTACAATGGATTATAATAATTACATAAGTTAAAACCATAGCAAACAGGGAACTAATTATTTGTGAATTTTTTTCATTGAAGTTTGTACACGATTTTAATCCATTTATCATCAGTGACGACTTTTACCAGCGACTATATTCATATCATCATGTATTTTCAATCGGTTACATATATTAATTTCAATTCAGACATTTGTGAAAGAATAATTGCTTGTGTGTAAGACATTCAACTTTGTAAACAGCGTTCATTTTGCTACCGCCTAGAGCACGGACAGTTTTGTTTAACTGTGATTTGTGTGTAAGACAGTCAACTTTATAAACAGCGTTCATTTTGCTGCCGTCTAGAGCACAGACAATTTTGTTTAACTGTGACTTGTGCATAAGACATTCAACTTTGTGAACAATATTTTTTTTCAGTCTAGAGTACGGACAATATAGTTTGACAATGACTGGTGTTTAAGACATTCATTTGTGTTAAAATGTAATTTTATTGCCGTTTAGAGCACGGTCAATCTGGACTACTTACGTTATGCACAATACATTTGTGATCATTCGTATAAGTCTTCTCACATCACACATCGGGAAAAAAGCCGGGGATTGATCATGTGCACGGATCTCCACAGCCGCTACCAATCAAATGTAGGGAGTAATTAATCCCGCAAAAGTCCCCTACAAGCGTATATTGTTCACGGCAGGTAAGGTTACCAGATCAACGTGTATGTGCTTGAACCGTACTTTGGGCACTTTTATGACTTGTGGCGCCGTTTTGGTGTGTCTCGTCACTTTGCATTTCTGACATTCTAGACATTGTTTTGACCAATTCTTCACATCTCGCAGAATGCTAGGCCAAAAGTACTTTCTGGATAAAATTTACACTGAGGCTTTGCCAGATGGGTGGCTCATTGAATGGTAAACCTTGTAGATCTTGTGACGGAGATTTGGCCTGGGCCCATGCCAGTTATTTCACACTGCAGCAGATTTCCATCATAATAAAGTGTTTTCAGGCGATTGACATCAAATGTACGAAGTGATGGATCATCTTGCTGTGCTGCTTGCAATTCCTGAGTACTTATAGGTGAACGACAGAGGATAGAGGCACAGAGTTCTGCAGGACGACCCTGGGAGTCTGGAACTACGTTTTCTGATCCTTTGACGTGAGTGACTTCATATTCATACTCGTGTATTCGTGTAAGTTGCGACTTGACACGTGACGTGTAATAACGTTACATGCGTCAGTGATCAATTCAAAAGGTTGAGACCAATCAGGTGAATGAAGCATGGTCGCTTTGCATAAAGCCCTTTTGGCATCCTCGTAAGCCTGTATGTCGTCCACGTTGAGCTGAAACAGTTGTGATTTCTTAACAAAATGGCTTTCGGGCTCGAGATATTTGTGAAAATGTGCCAGAATCTTGGCAAGACAAGCAACGAATCGAGATTAGTAGTTCATCTTATCCTAGAATCGTCGTAACGCTCGAACGGTAGTTGGAGGCTGTAGATCTTGAATGGCACGAACCTTAGCAGGTAGAGGTGTCATGCCTCTCTCGGAAATTTGATGGCCGAGGAATTCATTTGATTTTCGTGCATTGACACATTTGTTAGCATGACGTCGGAGGCCATAGTCTGCTAGACGTGTGAGTAGAATGTCAATATGCTGCATATGTTCGGACATCGAGATGGAGAATACAAGAATATTGTCTAAGTAGGGAATTACATATGGTAGACCAAGTAGTATTTCGTCCATAACGCGTTGAAATGTTTAAGATGCGTTCTTAAGACCGAAAGTCATGTAACGATATTCGTGAGTGCAGTATAGGATACGGAGTCTTTGTCCATCTGTACTTGATAGTAGGCTTTCACTATGTCAAGTTTTGAGTACACAACATGACCGATAACAGGTCTGAGCAGGTCAGCTGGATTTGGCAGGCTGTACGAATCAGACTGTTTGCAAGAATTGAGAATATGATAATCCCCGCACACTCTAAATTTTCCGGGTTCACTCTTTGTACCACTACCAAAGGCGACGCAAATGGTTAGCTGGATAGCGCACAGATGCCTTGTTGACGTAGCATGACGAATTCTTGCTCGGCGTCCTTAGGTTTGTGTGGTGCCAATGGACGTGCTCGTGGAGGATGAGGAAGTGGTTTCGACAGGATGATACGGTGGGCTGTGATGGCACGCTTCCTCTTAAGATCGGGCATGAAGGAAATAGGTTTGAAAATTTCTTCATGACGTTTCAGAACATCGTCCAGTTGTGGTACATGAGGAACTGAAGGAATAAGCTGTATAGATGAGACTGCTTCGGCGCGAGTCGTATGTTTTAACGCTGATGTAAGCAACTGATTGTCTGCAGTGCGTATCTCTCGTGTTCTTGGACGAATGGTAAGGTCGAAGTGTTCGAGAAAATCACGTCCAGTGATGTTTCTTGTCGTATTAGCAATAATGAAAGGATAATTGAAATAACTTATTGAGTTGGTGAACGACATTGTGTGTACTCGTACCCCAAACGTCGCTATATTGGGGCCACTGGCGCAGGTAAGACTGCTGGTGTCGACTGGGTGGGTAGTTTCGAAATAATTGTAACATAGTAAGCTTACATCTGATCCAGTGTCTATGAGAAATAATTCGCCAGAGTTTGCGTCACGGATGAGAAAGTATGTCGATAGTGGCAACTGACGATGGGACTGATTGCTGGCATTTGGGCGTTTGAAGCATGACTTGACTGGAGCCGTTGCTGTAAATACAATAGTTTGATTGCGCTCTACCGCGAAAGCAACATGCTTTGAGCCATCAGACGTGGGGCGGCCCACAATCTTGGGGTGATCAGCCTCTACTGCCACAGAGGAGGCTGGCCCCAGCAGTTTTCCGGACCTCCGTAGGCGGATCATCCTGAGTTGTGGAAGGTGACCGCGCCCATCTGAACGTGGCGTCTGTGCGCGGGAATGTGCATCCATTTCTGAGGCAATAGCGCGTGGAGTGGCCATAGCCGCGGAGATTCGAACACAACTCCCTCGGTAGATGTGGATCTGTGGCCTGGTCTCTGGACGTCGACATCCTGGTGCTGTTTCCGGACGGTGGACCACGCTGGTCATGCCTGCTATGGTCGCGTCTATAGTCGACGGCATCGACTGAGGCCGAATTTGGCCTGATGGTGAGGCTCTCGAGCAGGCCGATGAGGCGCTCATTGGTAACATTAGTTCGGGCTAAACGATGGGTGTCTTGGCACACTCGTTCTAAGTTGCAACATTTCCGAACTACTTCTCGCCTAGCCATCGTCCACATCGACATATTTCATCTGACAAAGGTTCAAGGTTTTAGCGACATTTTAAGTATGATTGATAGATTTACACGATGGCCTGCGGCATTACCTCTTTGCACCATTTCTGCAGAGGAAGTAACTAACGGTTTTATCTCTGCATGAAAATCCCATTATGGTGTTCCCAATGAGGTCATCACTAAAAAAGAGGCACTTGCTTCTCATCGGATCGTTTCAAAACTACTTTGGTGTACATGGGATACACCTTACGCTAGATGACTGCCTACCATCCCCAATCTAACTGTATGGTTGATAGAATGCATAAGGAACTCAAACATGCTTTAGCATCCTCGTCCATTAAATGCAACTGGGTCGATGCATTATCTTTAGTTCTACTTGCCACGCGTTTCCGCTTTCGTGAATCCATTAAAACGTCTGCGTATTAACTCTTGTATGGCATGGATCTACTTCTGCCTATTCAGCTGCCATGTATACTACCCGCACAGGATGACCCACAAGACGAAGCAATCCGCCTCCGACTTCATTTCGGCTTACATGTCTGAACAGCAGTCAAGACATGCGCCTGGTCCTGTATTTGTTTACCTGCAGCTCCACAGCTGCTAGAGAGACCTCGTTCGCAACGACACTGCTGTTGCACCACTACAACCAAAGTATCGTGGTCCTTACCAGATATTGCTCAGACAGCCAAAATACTTCATTATCATGCAAGGTGGGACACCTACATCAGTAAGCATAAACAGGTTGAAACCCTTTATCGAACCGCCTGATCCTGGGAGCATAAAACCTTCTACGCACGTCTCAGGCTCTTTCTGCCTACAATCTCAACCTAGCAATAGATTGCTTTGCATAACATATAACTGATAATTTTTTTACATTAATTTTTTGTTATTCTACGTATCAAATTTTTAACGTTTTGCGCACTACTTGCGCCCTATGTCATGCGATACGACTATAGATCCACATGATTCGTTTACATTTCCCATACTCACATTCCTCACATGGTATAACCAGCTGTTCTTAGCTAACAACTGTGTATCATTTTCGAACATTTCTTTGGTATTATGCCATCTTTGCGGCAATGTTCGGTTACACTTTTTGTTGTTACCCTTTGATTTTCATGTATATATTTTTACATTGTAACGCATGGCTTACACCTTATCTCACACTGCCTATTTTCGTATGACCAACTACTTAGAGCTGACGATTTGTGTAGAAACACAGTGACCAGTCTACAAATATCAAGACCACAACGTCGAACACATACTTGCTCCTTTGGTTGCATTGAAATATATTGACCGCGATCCATCCTGCCCAGGTTTCAACTTAAACCTGGCAACTTCAGTGGCAATCTACCTTGCTATCCTCACGATGCGGCTCTCCAAACCTCACACTGCTCTAATTTGCCTTACGCGGTATGACCGGCCACTACATCTAACAATGTGTGTAAAAATTCCCAGTGGTTTTTTTGGCATCATATCATTGTTAAAGCAACCAACAAGCATAAATCAACCCAGCATTTATGGTACAATTTTTGTAGCTCTGGGCAGAATAATATCCAGTTGCTTTATTGGATTTGAATTCTACTCTACATTTATTATCAATCCCCGCCGAGAGGAATGGTTTTTCAGAGAGGAAAGCGATTTAACGGCTCAAGAACAATACGCCGACATTGCGTAAATAAAATTCAAATTTAACTTACGCGGCACCAATTAAAAAAAGCGAAATTTGCCGTTAACCAATGGCGTGTGAGCTTTCGATTTCAACTTTATATAAGCACGATGTATTTCCCATGCTAGTCAAGTAATCACGTTTAATTTATGCTAAGCACTAGGTATACGTGCCGCCTCCTGCCATTCTGACTGTTTAACTACGCTGACTTGTGAACTTGCTTCACAAGCAGAGTCACCTAGTCATGCCAATCTTGTAGCTGCACGACAAGTGAGACGGAGCAACATCTATTTATTGGACATCTATTTGTGCTAGTCACCACGGTGTTGTCGCAGATTTATAACGAAACAATTCTCAGCCGTCACACAGTCTCTTGCCGCTGATTTCAACGCCATAACAGAAGAAGCACCAGCCAATCAACCAGAGCCGGTCTCAAGTGTCAAGGTGTACTTATAGACACAGATACACTATCTAACTTTCTTGGCATTCCTTGAATGAAGATTGATTTTGCGAACTTGTATTAATTGAAATTACCTGATCAACGTTTTGACTAACGCAGCTTTCATTGTTCCAGTAGTTTTCTTATAACGATATATTTCGGCTAAACTTATCGATAGCATTCATCAGTCGCAAATTACCTCACAAGTTTAACAAATGAAACTAATGAAGCAGGCGCGTTATTTCTTGTAGCCAGACTGACATTTCATTAAATTTTCGCGTGGTTGTGTGAATTTGAATAACTGTTATTTTCCTCTAACTAATACAGACCAGAGTGGCTGAATAATAATTTATCAAATGCATGCCTTAACTATTCGATTTATACACTCAATGTAAAATGGCGTAACTCAGATGGCCCTCATACTTTCTGATGGGTGGTGACCAATAATTCAGAAACACTCGTCATAATAAACATGCCATGAGTGATAAAACTAGAAGTCCAAAAGACCAATGCACATGTTACATTTCAATTCAAACCACTTGGGTTGCACTCAAGATAGACTAGTTAGTAAAAGTTATTGTCAAACCATTTAATAAGCGCACGCCACGCATGTGCGTGTGCATGCGTATACATAACTAAAAAACTTCGTAAAAATATAATTGATACACATTTAAGTACATCTAAATGAAACTGCAGTCAATAGACATTATTTACCCTTTGCAAGCGTCAGACAAATTATTACTTCTAAATATTGTATTATTAGAATAATCTCAATAGGTTGGGTGGGCGTGCAAGACACAAAATTAGGGATCAAATCACTAAGAGTTTTAAAATCAAACGAGTTGTTAGAGATGAAATTTAGAAAGGCTATATTCTTAGTAATTAATTATTCATTGGTTGAACAATAAGCCCACTAATTAGACAATCTCAATCCGATGTTCTTAATATTTTACTGGAGCTAGCTTCAGTTTCCAATTCATGCAATCGCCTTTTCCTGCCATTAGCTTGTAGGAGGTATTGTGGTTATTGTAAGAGGTTTTGCGTGGTAGCTGTTTATTTAATGAGGCTATACCATTCCTACATATGCCTGGTAGCTGATGTCGAGGGCCGTGCTTATGATGTGTCTCAGACTCTTTTCCAATGGGTGATGTGAGAAGGCTAAGTCGAATCATCATACGTATAGTGTACACAATTCTTTAAATGAAGTTTGCGTGCTTGAAGTAAACACCAATCCCATTGTATTTAACCAGTCATCGAACAACATAACAAAACTACCGCCAGCTGCAACGCACTGACGCGTTTCGACCTTCCATCATGGAAGGTCGAAACGCGTCATTCACCAGCGGAGTTGTTATATTTCACCATCGATCAATGGGATGATGTTACTCAACACCAAACTGTTAAAAATTATTCCCTCCCCGCGCACAATCAATTATTGTTTAAATTGTATTGCCTATATATGTATATGTGGCGAAAGCTGCAAGCAGTTAATGTTCGTGACTGCATAGAAATTGTGCAGCCGACATTTCCAGTCAACTTCAATGTATGCAAGACTGCTAGAGGTGAGAGCCGCATATCTAAATTTGATTTCCATATATATTCAATGCGGTTTGATCCTCGATAGTCAGTTTGCCGTCGTACTCTGATGATGATCATGGAAGGTCGAAACGCGTCAGTGCGTTGCAGCTGGCGGTAGTTTTGTTATGTTGTTCGATGACTGGTTAAATACAATGGGATTGGTGTTTACTTCAAGCACGCAAACTTGATTTAAAGAATTGTTACCACCACCCGCGCAATCAATTATTGTTTAAATTGTATTGCCTATATATGTATATGTGGCGAAAGCTGCAAACAGTTAATGTTCGTGACTGCATAGAAATTGTGCAGCCGACATTTCCAGTCAAGTTCAATGTATGCAAGACTGCTAGAGGTGAGAGCCGCATATCTAAATTTGATTTCCATATATATTCAATGCGGTTTGATCCTCGATAGTCAGTTTGCCGTCGTACTCTGATGATGATCATGGAAGGTCGAAACGCGTCAGTGCGTTGCAGCTGGCGGTAATTTTGTTATGTTGTTCGATGACTGGTTAAATACAATGGGATTGGTGTTTACTTCAAGCACGCAAACTTGATTTAAAGAATTGTTACCACCACCCGCGCAATCAATTATTGTTTAAATTGTATTGCCTATATATGTATATGTGGCGAAAGCTGCAAACAGTTAATGTTCGTGACTGCATAGAAATTGTGCAGCCGATATTTCCAGTCAAATTCAATGTAGGCAAGACTGCTAGAGGTGAGAGCCGCATATCTAAATTTGATTTCCTTATATATTCAATGCGGTTTGATCCTCGATAGTCAGTTTGCCGTCGTACTCTGATGATGATCATGGAAGGTCGAAACGCGTCAGTGCGTTGCAGCTGGCGCTAGTTTTGTTATTTTGTTCGATGACTGGTTAAATACAATGGGATTGGTGTTTACTTCAAGCACGCAAACTTGATTTAAAGAATTGTTACCACCACCCGCGCAATCAATTATTGTTTAAATTGTATTGCCTATATATGTATATGTGGCGAAAGCTGCAAACAGTTAATGTTCGTGACTGCATAGAAATTGTGCAGCCGACATTTCCAGTCAAGTTCAATGTATGCAAGACTGCTAGAGGTGAGAGCCGCATATCTAAATTTGATTTCCATATATATTCAATGCGGTTTGATCCTCGATAGTCAGTTTGCCGTCGTACTCTGATGATGATCATGGAAGGTCGAAACGCGTCAGTGCGTTGCAGCTGGCGGTAGTTTTGTTATGTTGTTCGATGACTGGTTAAATACAATGGGATTGGTGTTTACTTCAAGCACGCAAACTTGATTTAAAGAATTGTTACCACCACCCGCGCAATCAATTATTGTTTAAATTATAGTGTACACAATGTTGCAAAGTAAATTATAATTCACTGTTAGTCAAAATTGACCTTGCTCTAGACGGCAACAATATAATATATTGTCAGCACAAGTTGCTATTTAGGCATAAAAGTAGTCGCAATAAACACATTAAATAAATCTATAATGTCTCAGCATAACAGATAGTTTTGTATGAATCCAGAATTTCTTGACAAAATAGTTAGTATTTATGTATGAATGATTGAAAAACATGAAATATAAATCCAGAATGTCTTAGCAGAAGAGTTAATCGTCCTGAATAAAGGGATATATACACAAACTATATAAATCCTGGCTTTGAGCTTTAAATCACATAAATCTACTGCAAGTTACTGGCGTATTACGCGCGGGTGTCAATTATTATTAAACGAAACCATATTAACTAGAAATACATTTGCAGTTCAAGAAATCTCAATTAAAACTGCCTGAAACTAACAGAGGTATTTTCTAAAATCACAATGAAGCGAAATATTGTCGTACTTGTGACCTTAAGGAAAACCATAGTTGTTGAAATTGAGCTTCGTTGGGTTGTAACGCAGAGCCGCGCCTTACATATACCCCCCAACAATGAAAATTAGTACACAATGAAGGGGGCTAACCTTTTTGAGGTGTTATGGCTCTGCCGTAACGAGTAAAAACTGAAGTTGGCTATGTTGACACTGACTCTGGTTCCTCTATATCTTGCAGCGGCGTGACCGCGTCAGTTGGCTCTGTTGCTGGTGAGATGTCGATAATCAGACCGTGGTCAGCAAAACTGTCTGAAGGTAGAAATATCGCCTCTTCGCCGCCTGATAGGTCAACATCGTGGAACAACGGGTCATTTGGATCAACGTCATACGGGGATTATCTGTGTTTGGAGACAGCTTCAATTTTAGCATTAATCTCCAAAATTATGTAATTCTGACGTCATTCTAACACACGATAAGGCCCGGGTTTCTGTTTGGCTAGAATCCTGTTATCCATGCCGTTGTCGACGAAGAACCATATACAAACATCAAAATCTTTGCGTTTGTAGATCGGTCCATGTTGCTGACGTGTAGGACAGATCGGCCGATTCTGAGAGTTATAATGTAGGTAACTGCGAAGTGGAAACAGAATTGCCGGATCATTCATCGTTATCGTAGTTTCAGAGCGTGACCGGACTAGTTCGCCAAACAGCCATAGATATTCGCCAAATACCATTTCAGCGGAGCTGCATTTGATCGTCTCTTGAGGTCTTGAACGCATTGACAGGAATACTTTCGGCAAAGCCGTAAGCCAATTTTCTTCTGGGCTAGCCTTGAGCGCCGCTTTCAGTTCCCGGTGTGGCCTTTCGACAAAACTATTTGCTCTAGGATTACGAGCTGCGGTCACGGAGTGTTTGATATCATAGCGTTTCAGTAGAACAGCGAATTTTTCGCCGAGGTACTGTGCATCACGATCGGTTGTCAATTCAGCTGGAGCACCAAACCAAGCGAACCAATTGAGCACTACAGCATAACTGACAGTTTCTTGCTTCATGTCTGGCAGTGGTATGGCCTCATACCACCGGGTGATGCGATTCCGTATTGACAGTAGATAGCTTATATTGTTCATGGCAAGTAAGATTACCAGAACAACGTGTATGTAAATGAACTTTAATTTGGGCACTTGGATGACATCTGGCACCGTTTTGGTGTGTCTCGTCACTTTGCATCTCTGACATTCTAGGCATTGTTTTGACTACATCTTGACACATCGCCACAATCCAGGCCAAAAGTAAGTTCTGGATAAAATTTCCACTAAGGCTTTGCCAGATGAATGGCTTATTGAATGGTAAACCTCAAAGATCTTGTGACGGATTTTATCAGGTATAAACGGCCGAGGGCCGCACCAGTTCTTTCACACTGCAGAAGAGTTCCATCATAATAAAGTGTTTTCGGGCGTTTGACATCAAATATACGAAGTGATGGGTCATCTATCTGTGTTTCTAACAATTCCTGAGTACTTATAGGTAAAGTACACAGGATAGAGGCACAGAGTTCTGCGGGATGACTCAGGGAGTCTGCAACTACATTTTCTGATCCTTTGACGTGAGTGACTTCATATTCATATTCGTGTATTAGAGTTAGTTGCGAGTTGACGCGTCTTGAATATAAAAACTCTTTCTTTCCTCTGAGCATTGGGAGTAGATCTTGAACTTTCAACGATCCAGTTAGGTGAGAATGTGTAGAATCGACCGGTAGATAGCGAGTAACATTTTACCTAATGTATCATATCGCGTCTCGAGGGGTTGTATTTTTTGCGAGAAGAACGCGATAGGTCGGTGTAAGCCATTGATAGATTGTTGAAGTACTGCGCCTGTAGCAACGTCGGATGCGTCTGTGAACAATTCAAAAGGTTGAGACCAATCAGGTTAATGAAGCATTGTCGCTTTGCATAAAGCCCTTTTGGCATCCTCGTAAGCCTGCATGTCGTCCACGTTGAAGTGAATCAGTTGTAATTTCTTGAGAAACGGCTTTCTGGCACAATGTATTTGTGAAGAGGTGCCAAAATCTTGGTAAGGCAAGGTACGAATCGAGAATAGTAGTTCATCTGGCCCAAGAATCGTCGTAACGCTCGAACGGTGGTTGGAGGTTGTAGATCTTGAATGGCATGAACCTTAGCAGGTAGAGGTGTCATGAATTTATCGGAAATTTGATGACCGTGGAATTCAAATGATGTTTGCGCATAGAAACATTTGTTGCCATGAAGCCGGAGGCCATAGTCTGCTAGATTTGCGAGTAGATTGTCAATATGCTGCATATGTTTGTATGGAATTACAAATGGTAGACCGTCTAGTACTTCGTCCATAACGCGTTGAAATGTTTGAGATGCGTTCTTGAGACCGATATTAGTGTGTGCCACCTGCGGTGTATCTGAGTGCAGTATACGCATAGAGACTTTGTCCATGGGTACTTGGTAATACACATTCACTAGGTTGAGTTTTGAGTACACAGCATGACCGATAGCAGATCTGAGTAGGTCAGCTGGATTTGGCAGGCTGTACCGATCAGAATCCTATTGAGGTCGGGCATAAAAGAGATAGGTTTGAAAATCTCTTCATGTTGCTTTAGAACATCGTCCAGTTGTGGGACATGAGGAACTGGAGGAATTAGCTGTATAGAAGAGACTACTTCGACGCGAGTCGTGTCTTTTAGCGCTGGTGATAGCAACTGATTGTCGGCAGCGCGTATCTCTCGTGTTCTTGGACGTATAGTCAGGTCGTAGTGTTCAAGTAAGTCACGTCTAATGATGTATCCTGTCGTGTTGGCAATGCTGAAAGGATGATTGAAACATCTTTTTGAGTTGGAGAACGAGATTGTGTGTACTCATACCCCAAACGTTGCTATATTGGAGCCTTTGGCGCAGGTTAGACTGCTGGTGTTGACAGGGTGGGTGAGTTCGAAATAATTGTGGCGTATTAAGCGTACTTCCGATCCAGTATCTATGAGAAATAATTCGCCAGAGTTTGCGTCACGAATGAGGAAGGATGTTGATAGTGGCAACTGACGATGGGACTGGTTGCTGGCATTTGGGCGTTTGAAACATGATTTTACTGGAGCTGTTGCTGTTAAGACAATAGTTTGATTACGCTCTACCTCAAAAGCAACGTGTTTCGAGTCGTCAGACTTGGGGCGGCCGACAATCTTGGAGTGATCAGCCTCTACTGTCGCAGAGGAGGCTGGCCCTAGCAGTTTCCCGTACCTTCCATGGGCCGATCATTCTAAGTTGTGGAAGATGACCGCGCCCATCTAAACGTCGCGTCTGTGCGCGAGATTGTGCAGCCATTTCTGAGGCAATAGCGCGTGGATTAGCCATAGCTGCATTGATTTGGATACCACTCCGCCGGTAGCTGTGGAACTATGGCCCGGCCTCTGGACGTTGACATCCTGGTGCTGTTTTGGGACGGTAGTCACGACTGCTCTGGTCGCGTCTATAATGGACGGCATCGACTGAAGCCGAATCTGGCCTGACGGTGAGGCTCTCCAGCAGACTGATGAGGCAGTCATTGCTGACATTAGTTTGGGCTGATGATGTGGATTGAGACTGGGACAGTCGTGAGGTAATGTAACCTGGCTCTGAGGCAGATGAGCTGCAGTGATGTTTCTTACACCACTTGTCTAGACGTGCCACCAGTACGTCGTCTTGCACTTCAACCGATTCGCGCAGAAACATGGCCATTTCTTGGAGTGCTGGAGGAGACTTCTGAATTAATATTCGCATTAAGATTTCCTTGGGTAGATTGAATTCAGAGGCTTTCAGCTCCATCTCCCTAAATAGCTCGGAAGGTGTGCGGCTGCGTAGGGACATCTGGCTCATCAATTCTGTAAGCCTGCCTTCCCGATCTGGTGTCAGGTGCTGATTGACAGTGTGTTAAAGGCTCTGTCATGGCTGCGAATATGTTCCCTCGGTATATTGATGCTGGATATCTTTGAGTCCGCTTATGAAAGACATTGGGATTGTCTCCCAAGCCCTCATGAAGATTGAGCACTTTTCTGTTTTATTGGACACCCTGGCCAATAAAGTAACATCGTCGATCCAATCGACAAGGTAGTCTGGAATGAATTGGCATACCTTATAGTGGGTCCATGTGATGCGGCTTGTTTCTCGGCTCGCCACCAGGCTTCCTGCATTTTCTTAGCTGTACGTCATCTTGTGTGTGTTTGCTGTCGAGTACAGATGGCTGAATTACATCGTCGTCACCCTTTATCACGTGGCTGTCTTCGAGAAATGTGATCTCGAGAGAGTGGCTCGCTGTGTTTTGTGGCTCATGATATGTTTTCTTGTGTGTTTCCCCACTTTACAGAGATTCACTGTTCCGTGGCATTCATCTGAAGTGTTTGGGCTATCGGGAGGACTAACGCCTGCTTGATTCTCATAAACTTGTGTTACTGATTAGTTATTTATTGGCTGTAAGCTCGACGAAATGGGGCGCCATTTATCTAGGAGGTATTGTGGTTTTGCGTGGTAGCTGTTTATTTAGTGATGCTATGCCATCCCTACATATGCCTGGTAGCGGTCGTCGGAGAATATTTGTTTCGTGGGCCGTGCTCATGATTTATATCAGACTACTTTACAATGGGTGATGTGAGAAGGCTTAGTCGAATTATCATACGTGTATTGTAAATGATGTTGCAAAGTAAATTAAAATTCACTGTTAGTCTAAATTGATCGTGCTCTAGACGGCAACAAAATAAAATATTGTCAACACAGGTTAATATCTAGGCATAAAGGAAAAGTCATAATAAACTCAATAAATAAATCCAGAATGCCTTATCAGAACTGATAGTTTTCGTATAAATGATTAAAAAACACATAAAATAAAAATCCAGAATGTCTTAGCAGAACAGTTAGTAGTTATGTATAAAGGGTTAAAACATACAAAATATACAAATCCTGGCTTTGAGCTTTAAATCACATAAATCCACTGCATGTTACCGGTGTATTACGCGTGGGTGTCCATATTATTAGACAAAACCCTATTAATTACAAATAAATTTGCAGTTCAAGAAATCTCAATTTAAACTGCTTGAAACTAACAGAGATTGTTTCTAAAATCACAGTTAACAGAATGATTGTCTAAAACCCGAATTCGTATATGTGACCCTAAGGAAAACCGGAACTGATAAAATTGATATTCGTTGAGTTGTAACGCGGAGCCGCGCGTTACATGATAAGAAAACTAGCTGACTTAGGAATATATGGACCCCAAGAAAGTGATAATTTAATCGTGACTAATGGAATAGCAAACCTATCAACATTAAATCTTAAGAATGATCAAGTTGAGTTACTTAACCGTGGTTTAAACATGTATAATCCTAATGAAAGATCTGTTAGAAATGAATTAGTAAAAAAGGCTGTCAAAACGGCACAACTTCTTTTCGGATAAGGATAGGGTGAAATTTGAATTAGACTTTGCCTCAATGGTTTTAATACACCAAGAGGATAAAGTTAAGCCTAACTATGAAATTAAACGTCTCAGAAATGATTTCGTATCAAATAATGTTATATGTCTAAAGGCGGATAAAGGAGGAGCTATAGTTCCGATGAATAAATTCGATTATAACAATAAAATGATAGAACAGTTAATTAATCCTGATGTATACACCAAATAACAAAAGACCCAACTGACAAGTTACAAGGGAAAGTAAAACTATTAACCAATAATAGTATTGCTAGTGAGGAATTGGATTCGACGCATGGTAACACTCTCATTCAAAGAGATACAGTTGCACCGAGAGTTTATGTTTTAGTTAAAGTGCATAAGCCGGGTAATCCTTTAAGAATTATAGTGTATGTATGAAATAGCTGTTGAAAAATCGTTTGGTCCGATTTGGAATACCGCATTAGCTAATGTTAGGAAAAGGCGATTGCATGAATTGGAAACTGAAGCTAGCTCCAGTAACAGATTAAGAACATCGGATTAAGATTGACTAATTAGTGGGCTAATTGTTCAACCAATAAATAATCAATTACTAAGAATATAGTCTTTCTAAATTTCATCTCTAACTACTCGTTTGATTATAAAACTCTTAGTGACTTGAACCCTAATTTTGTGTCTTGCACGTCAAACGAACCTATTGAGATTATTCTAATAATACAATATTTAGAATTAATAATTTGTCTGACGCTTGCCAAGGATAAATTAATGTCTATTGACTGCAGTTTTGTTTAGATGTACGTAAATGTGTATCAATTATATTTTTACGAATTTTTTTAGTTATGTATACGCATGCACACGCACGTGCGTGGCGTGCGCTTATTTAATGGTATGACAATAACTGTTACTAACTAGTCTATCTTGAGTGCAACCCAAGTGGTTTGAATTGAAATGTAACATGTGCATTGGTCTTTCGGACTTCTAGTTTTATCACTCATGGCATGTTTATTATGACGAGTGTTTCTGAATTATTGGTCTCCCCCCATCAGAAAGTGTGAGGGCCATCTGAGTTTCGCCATTTTACATTGAGTGTATAAATCGAATAATTAAGGCATGCATTTGATAAATTATTATTCAGCCACTCTAGTCTGTATTAGTAAGTTAAAAATAACAATTATGAAAATTCACACAACCACGCGAAAATTTAATGAAATGTCAGTCTAGCTAGAAGAAATAACGCGCTTGTTTCATTGGTTTCATTTGTTAAACTTTTGAGGTAATTTGCGACTGATGAATGCTATCGATAAGTTTAGCCGAAATATATCGTTATAAGAAAACTACTGGTACAATGAAATCTGCGTTAGTCGAAACGCAGATCAGATAATTTCTCGGCATTTGCCGGAGTACGCAATTCTGGTCCTAATAAGGACCACCAACAGTACTAACTCGCAGCTGTCTTAGTACCTTATGTGGCAATGGCCACCTTTAAGACAAATAATGAACAAAGGGTCTTATCTAGGGCAGACATTATTACAACAGAAATTCCTCGCAGAAGCGCCCGTATAAGAATGAAGCAGTCAGCCCAATGAGAAAAGCAGACTTCTAGCTGAAGTGAACATAAATTAATTATTGTGTAAATTTGTTTTATTAAACCGAGGCTCGTTGTGCGAGCAAAATTCTATATATAATCGAGTAAAAATAAAGCATTTGTGGTACATTTAATATGTCTTCTGATGGGTTGGAAACGTTGATTCAGGCATTGACTTCTCAAATGAATAATTTAACTGCAGAATTAGGCATAATTAAGGCTCGTCTAGACGAAACGCTAATAATAAACACGGAAGACATACATGTACGTGGACCATCCAACATAGGTGGACGAAACAATGGCGACCGCGCCGAAGAGGAATCAGGAGGAAATATGCCGGCGTTTTCAGCCGAATCGACGAGTTATTTCAGACCGTCATCAGAGTTTAAGCCGATGTTGGCACCACTAGATGTGGAAAGGCCACAGTTGTGGTTCGAAAAATTTGAAGCATCAGGTCGAGCCCAAGAATTTACATTGGAAGCACGTATTGTGCGTGTAGCTGTCCAGGAATTAGTGGACCGGACAGTAGCAGTCCAATTGGAATTGCCGGTTGACCTCACGTATGAAGAATACAAAAGACGCGTGTTGGATCATTTCCGGGCTAGGCCTCAGGAAGTGTTCTTAGAATTATACAGCCTGAAACCATTAATGGGTGAGATGCCCATGGATACCATGGCACGTATCAAGCGGTGGTTCTCGAAGCTTGCCGAGTCTTTACCCGGCTTGCAACCACATGAGGCCATCATGTACATGCTGCTGGATCCTATCAGATCCAGAGAGGCCTTGAAGAGAGACTTCAGGCTCTTCAAAGTGCGGCCATAATGACAAACAAAGTGGCAGCTGCATCTCCACACATGGGTCCAGTTACGACATCTGACAGGAGTGACATACCGTATTGGAATTCTTCGCGGCATAATAAGCAGTTCCGCGACAGAAGGCAACATCCTGTGGCCTGGAAGCAAAGTCAGTATATAAGGACTCCAGCTCCGACGAATACGACGTATAAGCGTCAGCAAAACCCATGTACTGCTCCTCGAGAACGGCCAGTGCAGTGGGGTAACAGGGTGCACAATCTCACAAATAAAGGTGGGAGAGAGCAGGGCACAAATATTAATCCTTTGGTGGCTCCGACGGGTAGATCGAATGAAGACCAGCAGAACAAACAAAAAAGTGGTCCGAACCAGATGGCCTTTGAAGAAAAGGAAGTGTGGGAAACATTGCCAAATGTAAGAATTTTCATTAAAGTTAACATTTTAGAACTCATCAACAGACAGCCAGTAATAATGCAATTGGATACTGGAGCTGATGTGTTGGTACTACCATTGACTTGGCCATTGAACAATGTAAAACCTACGAAAGCAAGTTTATGTCAGGCATCGGGCGCATCGATGGTGGCTGTGGGCGAGTGGGACACGAAGTTGTTAATAAATGAAAATGTCTATCATATGTCTTTTGTTGTTTCGAATACGCAAACGCCCTTATTGGGACTTGATTTCATTAGAAAATGGGTTAAGACGATAGACTGTCAAAATAAACGTGTATGCCTATCGCGGCCTGAGGGAATAAGTTCAATAAAGTCTATATGTACCCCTAAGATGCAGGAGGAGACCAGTTGTCTGCCTGGGTGGTGGAAGAATCTTCAAACCCAATATAACATTATATTCCAACTGCCTGATTGTAGCGAGCGTCCAGGGCCGACGGTCGACCAGTTTAAGCTATGGCTAGAACTAAATGACGGTTACGAACCACCAAAAGTATATGGTGCTCCTCCAAAGAAATTAGCAGCAGCGACTCGAGCAACCCAAGAAATGATAGAAGCCGGCGTTCTTGAACCGTCAACATCTGTTTTTCGTGCTCCGATGGTTTATGTTACGAAAAAGGATGGTTCGCTCCGACCAGCGGCTGATTTTAGGCAATTGAACTCAGTAACTAAACCGGACCCGTATCCCATGCCGGCTCTGCGTGATCTGTTCTTACAGCTAGCGGGAGGCAAATGGTTTGCCGTGCTTGATCTTAAACAGGGATTTTGGCAAATAGGCGTGCGGCCCGAAGACCGATGGAAGTTAGCGGTACAAGTACCCCAAGGTCATTTCCAATTCACCCGGGTACCATTTGGCCTTAAAAACGCACCGAAAGTGTTCCAAAGAATGATGGACTCGTTTTGTGTCTGACTTAACTTGTACAACAGCTTACGTAGACGATGTTATTATATGGGCCACTACTGAACACGAATTATGTGTGAGGCTGCAGAAGATGTTGGCCAAAGCTGTAGAATGGCGATTACATTTTAATCCAGAAAAGGTACAGATAGGTCAAGAAGTGCGGTTCTTGGGGCACTTAGTCTCAGCGGACGGATGCATGCCGTTAGATTCGAATGTACAACCTATCAGGGATTATCCGGTGCCTACTACTAGAAAGCAATTGCGCCGGTTTATTGGTATGGTGAATTTCTATAGACCATACCTCGCACAGATGGCGGTTACGCAACAGCTTTTATCTCAGTTAACTAGTGCCAAGATACCATTTCGTTGGACGGAGGAGGCTCAACAAGCGTTTGTGCTATGTAAGCAGAAATTAATAGATGCAACTATTTTGACTTTCCCGGTAGGTAATATGTCAATTGTTACAGACGCGTCAGATATTTGGATAGGAGCGGTGTTACAAGCTGACGGACGTCCTGCGCAATATATAAGTCGGAACAGAACTATACAGTCACAGAAAAAGAATTACTTGCCGTACAATGGGCGCTGCGGAAATTTAGATATTTTGTCATCGGGGGACACGTGGACGTCTTTACCGACCACAAGGCGCTAGTGCATTGGAGATCACTATGTATTGAGAAGAAACGTGTACATCGAGCCATTGAAGAACTAGAAGAGTACGATATATCAATTCATCATAGAGCAGGAATCGAGAATGCGGCGGCCGATGCGCTCAGCAGAATTTCCGCTGTGCGGGTTTCGCCGCTTATAAAAGTCTCTGAAGAACAGGGAAGAGATGCTACATGTCAGGAAATAGTCAATCAATTAAAAAACGGCACAGTGGTGTCTGCACCATATAAAACGTTGAGTCTACAGAACGGCCTGTTGGTGCGGAAAGAAGGACAAACAGTGCAATGGTTTGTGCCAGAATCTATAAGAACAGAATTAATGGCCTTTTGGCATGAAACGTTAGGACATCCCGGCGCTAGGCGGCTCATTGAGACATTGCAGTCACGATTGTATTGGCCTGGCATGTTCAAAGAAATTCGTAGCTGTTTTCAACAGTGCACTACATGCCAACGTTGTAAACCACAAAAACGAGAAAAAGTCACTCCGATTGCTTTCAATGCCACTGCACGGAACGAGTTTCTGCATATCGACCTGGTAGGTCCACTGCCGGTAGCTCGCGGCGGCGTGTCCTATGTGTTTTCCATGGTCGATAAGTTTACCCGATGGGTCGAGTTTGTACCACTGAAGAAGATCACAACAGAAAAGATTATAACGTGCTTAGAAGAGCGATGGCTCAGTCGATTCGGTGCACCACAAGTTATTGTTACCGATCAAGGCGCACAGTTTGAGTCGAAAGAATTTAATCAGTGGTGCAAAGACCTTGACATAAAGCATTCCCGCACAGCCACTTATCACCCGCAAACCAATGCGACAGCTGAGCGCGCACATAGGACGATGAAAGAGGTACTGCGATGTTGGTGCCACGAGAGCCCGGGAACGTGGAGAGACAAATTACATTTGGTCGAGCGGGCCATGCGCTTTACAGTCTCAACAGCTACAGGATTCGCTCCAACAACCATGGTCTATGGAGGACATATTAGACTGCCAGGTGAACCTGTAATCCAAGGATCCCATGAGCGCTGCACCATAGCGGATATTCAGGAACGACTAAAACAGTTAACTGAATATGTAGGCGCCACACAGCGACAAGGCTATGCAAGGCAACCGACACGCACACGCTTAAGGTCGGCGACTATGTCATGGTAGCGAAGGTCGAGCCCATGGCACTGCAGGCTGTCAATGATGGGCCGTATCGCGTGGAGAGGGTGGACGCAGAGCACAATACTGTTTTTGTTAGCCTGCCCGATGGACCACGAGCTGTTGCACTGGATCGTTTAAGCAGAGTGCGAAAGCCGATTCCTGAGGGGGGAAGATGTGGCAATGGCCACCTTTAAGACAAATAATGAACAAAGGGTCTTATCTAGGGCAGACAATATTTCAACAGAAATTCCTCGCAGAAGCGCCCGTATAAGAATGAAGCAGTCAGCCCAATGAGAAAAGCAGACTTCGAGCTGAAGTGAACATAAATTAATTAATGTGTAAATTTGTTTTATTAAATCGATGCTCGTTGTGCGAGCAAAATTCTATATGTAATCGAGTAAAAATAAAGCATTTGTGGTACATTTAATATGTGTTCTGATGGGTTGGAAACGTTGATTCAGGCATTGACTTCTCAAATGAATAATTTAACTGCAGAATTAGGCATAATTAAGGCTCTTCTAGACGAAACGCTAATAATAAACACGGAAGACATACATGTACGTGGATCATCCAACATAGGTGGACAAAACACTTTACAGCTTTCTAAAGTTGTATGGTATTTAACAATACTAACTTACGTGTCTTGGCTAGACTTTGCATTATGTGGAGCCTATCTGGCATCGCTTAAGGCCTAAATTTCTAAATAACCACCTCCAATCTGTCAATTCTGAAGACACAACGCTACATATAAAAGAGGTATTGAATTAAACATTCAAATAGGAAAACGAACATTGGCTGTGCGGGCAGTGATAATAATTATTTATATTAAGTTTGTGATCTTAATATAAACCACAGTCCTATCAAATGCATACATTTGTCACTATGAGCTAAGCATGGTATAATAGAGAAACAGCATTTCATCAAATAGACTGGTTTATTTTTAATTGGGAAATCTTCACGTACTGTCCGTAATTCGCCAGGGTCGGTATAAAAATCTGAGCACATTTACCTTAGAGTCTGTGACTATATACTGCTGCAGGATAGCTCATTAAATTTTGTACTGCCAAGCACACGTTTTCAATCTTTTGTACAAATCAATATTTGTCGATTATATAAAAGCTCTTACCTTTAACCGTGCGCATTACTTTGATTTCTGCATTTATGCCTGCTATTCTGTGCATTACAATGTTTTCTGGTGCAAAGCATAATCAGCTAAATTAATTTTAAACAGTTTTGTCTAATTAGTGCTGAAGGCTATTTGTCGGCTTTTTGTTCAAATAATAATTCAAATGCTGCCTAAAATTCAATATCGCCATTGTCTTAAGGAAGAATTTCATAATTTTGTACCGTTGGTAGTGATTAGATTTTTAGTTAATCAAAACTAATATGAGAAACTATTTCCATTAACGATCACGTAGTAGACCTAAGCAAATTACCATGTCCTGTCCCAGGCTATACTCTACATAAATTGTTTTGCTATGCACAAAAGGGTTCAGTTTTGTTTTAATGAAAGTATCCTTAATCAGGTTGATAGTGTTTACGGAGATTTAGACTATCTTGGGATCACATCTCTAAAGATAAATATAATGTGCATAATAAATACTTTATGTTGATTATATTTTCTTTTTTCTTAAAAACAGGTTGCATTCATAAACACTGCTTCAAATTCTCAACAAAGCACATAAAAATATCAGTTACACGTCATAGCCAAGCAAGTCGATTTTCTATCATAATCTTGTTTTCTATTAAAGGGGGGTTTAATGTGAGATTAAATAGAACAGACCACTATAATCCAATCTCGTCCTCAGAATATTTTGATTATAGCAGTTTCGTGCATTTCAATAAAAATGAGCAAAATTTTGCGGCTTTTTTCAAGGATTGACAAATTGGTTATGCAGATTCAAATGGCGACAAATATGCTGAAACGAAAAAAGATCCAGCGTTTAATAGCTGTCCTAGAAAATTGACGGAGTCAATCTTGAGGAAGGGAAATAAAAAGAAACATACATAATTAGAACCAGAAATATAAGTAATTACCTGAACATCCCATTTTAAAGCGTTGGAGTTTCCTGTGCAGCACAGAATATAATTGAAACGGCATTAAAACGTACATCTAAGGCAGTTAAATTACGAGTAATATTTAAACTAACATCTTAGTATATAAAAGCAATTATAAAGAAAAAGCTTTTAACGTCGACCTAAAACCTTGTTTAGAAATATAAATGCGCAAGTTGTCGATCAACTTACGTAGGCCGATCGACAAGACTGCAACAAAAGCGCGACTTAAATGCTCATGTCAAATCGAACGGTGATAAAACTTCTGAAATTGCTCAGCATATTATTAAAACATCGTACATATGTTCTTAATAGTGGCCTTTTATATATCTAATAAATTCAATAACGAAAATGAATGAGCCACATATGAAACTCCGCGAATAAAAACATTTTAGAAAAACATGCTTGGGCATTTAGCATGACCTAGATGGGGTGCACGTTGTTGATTGCTCGATTCTTACCAAATACTCTCTCGTTTAAATTTTCAATTTTTTGCCGTTCATTCTATTTCTTTATGTTTATTCGTAGATACATACGTGGAAAATGCGAAAAAAGGATCTTCTAGGAAATAAAATTAATTTTTATCTTTGCACGTGGAAAGAGTACGATGAAATTATGATGTTTAACTGATGTTTTTTATTTTTTTAAATACAAGAAGACCCTCGTATTGTTTAGAATTTATTCTAAAACATTTATAAAATATTAATTTCAAGAATAAAAATATATACATCTCTAAACTAAAGAGCTCGTTTCTATATAGTCGATATGCAGAGTTCGAGCGCATTGTGAGACTGGTCTGACGCCTGAGCGGTTTAAAGCTAATTGTATCAAGTATTACACAAAATTCCGCCCACTTTCCCTTTCTATTCAGTTTGCACTAACTTAAATAAGCCTACAATCGATGGCTTTGAACTGCGGCTAGAGTTAATCGATGGTTATAAATCGCAAATAATATACTGCACGCCTAAAATAATACACGCACTGGCCATTCATGATGAACGATATCTGAGCATAAAAGCTTAAATGGATAACGTTACCAAAAGGTACAGTTTTCTTCAACCGGCTAATGAAATTTGAAAATTAAATACCATAAATATAGCTTGTCTGTATTGCATGTCTATCTTGCGCGATCTTTTAGTCTAACTAGCGAGTGACATTTGATTTTATGGCTTTACTCAATGCAGGGATTTTGGAAAACAAGCATTCGATTCGAATGCCACTGGAAGGTAGCGAAACAGATTCATTGAGATCACTATAATTTTGGTGAGATAATATGAAACGCGATAAAGTAGTTTAACAAAGTGTTGGGCTCATTCGTAATAGATTTATCCTGTACGGCATGGTAAGTTGATAAAGTATTTTTTTCTAAAACCATAGAACACAATTAGCGTGCTAGTGTGATTAAGATGCTATCATAAGTCTAGATGAGCGGTTACATTTTAAATCTAAAAAGATAAAGGTAGAGCGGCAAGTGCGATTTCTGGCTCGTTTCAACAGATTGTTGCGTGCTTTGGAATTCGAACGTGTAGCCAATCAAGCATTATCTTATGCTCATCAAAAGAAACAAATTGAGGCAATTTAACGACATGAATAATATTATAGAATAAATCTCGCGGGGAAGACTGTCATTCCACAACTGTTATACAGTAAAAGTAGGGCTAAAATACAGTTTTAATAAACAATTGGAGCCCAAGCAGCGTTTGTACCATGTCAGTTCATATTGCTTTTAATTTTAATATGCACGTTGATTGTAATGGACGCCTCAGAGTTAGCAGAATATGGATGTCCAAAAGTCCTACTAGATACTGGCTCTTTGTTTCCTGTTTGTGAGTTGTGACATTTGAGTATAAACAAACATTACTTGTTTAATTGTATTGTAACACGCGACTCCGCGTTACAACCCAACGATGTTCAATTTTGACAAATATAGTGCTTTTTAAGGTCAAATAATTTAACTATGTTTTTACACAATATTTCTCTTAACCGTGATTTGAGAAACAATTTCTATTAGTTTCAAGCAGTTTTAATTGATATTTCTTGAACTGCAATTTTAATTGTAATTAATAGGGTTTTGTTTAATAAATATACACACCCGCGCGCAATACGCAGGGAACATGCGGTGGATTATAGTGCATAAGTGATTCGATAGTTTTTCTTTGCATTCAGATATGATTTCACGCATCAGGACATCAGATGTTCCTCAATCACATTCACAAATTCTATAGTTCAATGGATTATTATAATTAAATAATTTAAAACCTAGCAAACAGTGGATTAATTATTTGTGATGTTTATTTAAGACTACTTTTATCAGTGACAATATTTACCAGTGACTTTATTTATATCATCATATATTTTCAATTATTTACATGTATTCATCACGATTCAGACGTTTGTGAATTGATTATTACTTGTGTTGACAGTATATTGTTTTGTTGCCGTCTAGAGCACGGTCCGTTTTGTTTAACTGGGAATTGATAATTACTTGTGTATAAGACATTCAATTGTGTTGACAATATATCGTTTTGTTGCCGTCTAGAGCACGGTCCGTTTTGTTTAACTGTGAATTGATTCATGCTTAGCTACACCACTTGCAATAAACGTCTGAAAATGGATGAGTTTTCTTACTTCACCCTTCGGAAAAGGTCAGGAACTGATCAAGGAACGCGGTCGTGGATAACAGCTACCATGGAAATGTAGGAAGATCATTCACTAAATAGACAACTAGCTCGCAAAAGCTCTTACATTAGCTACAAAACCTCCTACATAAATGGTGCCCCGTTTCGTCGAACTCACAGCCAACAAAGAATTAATCAGCATCTAGCTTTTGAGAACTTCAAGCACTTTGGATGAATGCCACAAAAGAAAGTAAATCCTAAGACACAAATCACAGCAAAACACCCTCTCGAGATCACAATGCTCGAAGACAGCCGCACGATGACGGGTGAGGACGATGTAACACTGCCATCTATTCTCGACAACACTCACACACATAAGATGACGTCCAGCTCAGAAAATGCAGGAAGCCCGGTGGCGAGCCCAGCAACAGGCCGCACCAACACATGGACACAGTACAAAATATGCCAATTTGATCCAGACTACCTTGACGAGTGGGTCGACGATGTTACTTTATTGGCCAAGGTGTCCAATATAACAGACGAGGGTTCAATATTTTTGAGGGCTTGGGAGACAATCCCAATGTCTTTCAGACGCGGACTTAAAGACATCCTGCATCAATACACTGAGGGAACATGTGCGCAGCCATGGCAGAGCCTGCAACGCGCCGTCAAGCAGCGCCTGACACCAGATCGAGAAGACAGGCTTACAGAATTGATGAGCCAGATCTCCCTAGGTAGCCGCACGCCTTCTGAGCTATTTAGGGAGATGGAGCAGAAAGCCTTGGAATTCAACCTGCCCAAGGAAATCTTAATGCGACTATTCATACAGAAGCTCCCTCCGGCACTCCAAGAGATGGCCACGTTCCTGCGCGAATCCGTCGAAGTGCAAGACGACGTTCTGCCGGCACGTCTAGACAAGTGGTGGAAGAAACACCACTACAGCTCACCTGCCTCAGAGAAAGGTTACATCACCTCACGACTGTCCGAATCCCAATCCACCACATCATCAGCCGGAACAAATGTCACCAATGAGCGCCTCATCAGCCTGCTCGAGAACCTCACCGTCAGGCCAAATTCGGCCTCAGTCGATGCCGTCCATAATAGACGCGACCAGAGCAGGCGTGACCAGCGTCGACCACCGTCCCGAAATAGCGCCAGGAGGTCGACGTCGAGAGGCCGGGCCACAGTTCCACAGTTACCGGCGGAGTGGTGTCCGAATCACCGCAGCTATGGCCACTCCACACGCTATTGCCTCAGAAACGGCTGCACATTCCCGCGCACAGACGCGACGTTCGAGTGGGCGCGGTCACCTTCAACAACTCAGGAGGATCCGCCCATGGAAGGTTCGGAAAACTGCTGAGGTCAGCCTCCTCTGCGGCAGTAGAGGCTGATCACCCAAGATTGTTGGCCGCTCCACGTCTGATGGCTCGAAGCACGTTGCTTTCGCAGTAGAGCGCAATCAAACTATTGTATTTACAGCGACGGCTCCAGTCAAGTCATGCTTCAAACGCCCAAATGCCAGCAACCAGTCCCATCGTCAGTTGCCACTATCGAAATCCTTTCTCATCCGTGACGCAAACTCTGGCAAATTATTTCTCATAGACACTAGATCAGATCTAAACTTACTACGCCAAAATTATTTGGAACCTACACACCCAGTTGACACCAGCAATCTTACCTGCGCCAATGGCTCCAACATAGCGACGTTTGGGGTACGAATACACACAATCTCGTTCTCCAACTCAAAAAGATGTTTCAATTATCCTTTCATCATTGCCAATACGACAGGAAACATCATTGGATGTGACTTTCTCGAACAATTCGACCTTAGCATTCGTCCAAGAACACGAAGGATACGCACTGCAAGCAATCAGTTGATTTCATCAGCGCTAAAACATACGACTCGCGCCGAAGCAGTCTCATCCATACAGCTAATTCCTCCAGTTCCTCATGTACCACAACTGGACGATGTTCTGAAACGCCATGCCCGATCTCAAGAGGAAGCGTGCCATCACAGCCCATCGTATCAACTTATCGAAACCACTTGCTCATCCTCCAAGAGCACGTCCATTGGCACCACATAAACATAAGGCCACCGAGAAAGAATTCGCCATGTTACATCATTAAGGCATCTGTGTACGATCCAGCTCAACTTATGCTTCGCCTATGGTAGTAGTACCAAAGAGTGAACCAGCAACATTCAGGGTGTGCGGGGATTATCGCATTCTCAATCCTTGCACACAGTCTGATTTTTACATCCTGCCAAATCCATCTGACCTACTCAGATATGCTATTGGTCATGCTGTGTATTCAAAACTTGACCTAGTGAAAGCCTACTATCAATTACCGATGGACAAAGACTCCGTATCATATACTGCACTCAGATTCACCGGAGGTGGCATTCACGAATATCATTATATGCATTTCGGTCTCAAGAAGGCCTCGCAAACTTTTCAACGCGTTATGGACGAAATACAAGATGGTCTAACATTTGTAATTCCCTACTTAGACGACACCAAAACGGCGCCATAAGTCATCCAAGTGCCCAAAGTCCAGTTCGTGCACATACACGTTGATTTGGTAACCTTACCTGCCGTGAATAATATACGCTATCTACTGTAAATACGGGATCGCACCACTCGATGTTATGAGGCCATACCACTGCCAGACATGAAACAAGAAACTGTCAGTTATGCTTTAGAGCTCAATTGGTTTGCTCGATTTGGTGCTCCAGCTGAAGTGACAACCGATCGTAGCATACAGTTTCTCGGCGAAGAGTTCGCAGCCCTACTGAAATATTATGGTGTCAAAAACTCCGTGAGCGCGGCTCGCAATCCGAGAGAAAATGGTTTCGTCGAAAGGCCACACCAGGTACTGAAAACGGCACTCAAGGCCAGCCCAGAAGAAAATTGGCTTGCGGCTTCACCGAAAGTACTCCTTTCAATGCGTATAAGACCTCGAGTGCCGATCAAATGTAGTTCCGCTGAAATGGTATTTGGCGAATGTCTACGGCTGCCTGGTGAACTTGTCCAATCGCACTCTGAAACTGCAATAACGATGAACGATCCGGCATTTCTGTTTCCACTTCATAGTTACCTACAGTATAACGTTCAAAATCGGCCGATCTGTCCTATACGGCAGCAACACGGTCCAATATATAAACGGAAAGAATTTGATAGCTGCAAATGGTATTTCGTCGATAACGACATGGCTAACAGGATTCTAGCCTAACCGAAGCGCGGTTCTTATCGTGTGTTAATTCGTCGTCAGAATTACAGTATTTTGTAGATTAATGGCAAAGCTGAAGCTGTCCCCAAACACAGTTTATCCACGCCCGACGTTGATCCAAATGACTCGCTGTTCCTCAATGTTGATCAATGAACGGGTGGGGATAACAAGCACTGTGAAACTGAAGGTAATCATTACTAAAGAGACAGCTACCTCGCAAAAGCTATTAATATTACTACAAAACATCCTACAACTTGACGTACGTTTTCTAATAAAACGTCAAAGTCTAATAAGAAATTAGCCACTCATAGTTATAAATGAAATGAGTTAAACGTAACTCCACAATTACTATTTTAACTATTTTTATATTATAAGACGATTTGTTGACTTAAAAAGAATCCCAGGAATGAAATCCGAAAACTTTACACTACGTAGAGGTAGATATTTCCTCTGATAAAATTAAAGTGCATTTATTGATCAATTTTAACCACCTTGGCTGATTGAAACGAATTTTATTTAAAAATAAATTATTCGTTTATTTTCTCGAACATTCTCTGTTTAAATGATTGACAGGATATATATACTTTTGAATTGTGCGTAATTTCAGTTTTAGTAATCTGTACTTGACTGACCTGACTTTCCTGAGCAAAGCTCCATTTGTTCCTTTTCTCCAATTACGTTTGTAATTACTCAATTTTGACAATATACATCTGCTATTATTTTGTCTTTGAATCGTACAAATTGGAGACGTTTTGCAACAGGTAATTTAATAATTCTGTTTTTCACGTCTATTTCTTTCCAGGTTATTTGTTCGGGTGTTTTGCTGCATAAGAAGTTCATATTCCGTTTGCCTAATACTAAGTTATCAAATTAATAATTAAGTACGATCAGCATGGAAGCTAATATTAAGTTTGAGGACACAAGCAAATTAGCTCAAGATATAGCAGACATGAATTTAATAGATGTGAATGAGAATTCTATCTTATCAGATTCAAATGGGCAATTAAGGACTGAAAACGATTTCGCATCTATGGGGTTCTCGGTTCCTAATAGGTATGAAGCCTCTACAAAATATGGCGACCGCGCCAGTCCAAAAAGATTCAGTCTACCACCGTATAGATCCAAAAAACACTCAAGTTGGGTCAGGGATGCCCAAATGATATTTAAAGCTTACCAGATTGTAAGCCCTATGGGGATATTTACTGCAGCATGGATGGTATTGCTTGAGAATTTCAGATGCACCTTGGAAATCTTTAGAAACAGAACTGTGAAAGAAGATCCGTATAATGCATTTGAGTTATTAATGGCAGAAATTTAACAGTGATATCAGCCTGAAAGATCGGCGAAATGTGCAAATTAGTACGCCTAGAAAAGATGGGGCGTCAACTACCATCTGAGTTTTATGAACGCCTTTGTACGAAAGCTTCCGGGTTGAATATATCTAGAGACTTCTATTTTTACAGATGAGCTACCATCCAGGCTAAGAGCCACATTATAGGTTTTTGAAACAATGAATGTGGATTGGCCAAGTAAACCCAGAGGGCTAGACGGAGTGTATAAACTGCAGAAACCACAGGTACATGCTCTAGCAGCAGATTCTGTCATGGTGCAGCCAGTTAGGACAGATATCAAAACCACCCTGACGCTTCAGGAAACTGTGCGTTACTTATGCTGTAAAGTTGCTGGTATACATCAACAAATGGATGATATGGTGAGAGCTATTTCACAACTTTAGTGTCAGGACAGATATACTTGACGTCGAGGGAGTCACTCGCGTGAACGCTTCGATGGGCCACGGGGATGGTGTAAGTCACATTGTGAATATGGTCAAAGTGCAAAGTGCCAAGGAGAGAATTGCATATACTCGCGTTTAGGTGGACCCAAATGGATAGGAAGCACAAAACCGGTAGAGAGGGATCCATCAACGGGAAAAGGATAAAACCCCGCTATTAGGAGCCGTAGGGGGCTTCCATTGCAAAGGCTCTCAGACATTCATTTAAAAGGCATACTTAATGCAAAAGCAAAATATGCGACAAGATCAAATAGCACTGATACCGAAGACAAGAGGGTCAGATTCTTCCTAAGTGGAGACCTGGAAAACATTGCCGTATTATCCAGCAACAAATTCATTATTAAAGATGAATTAACTGGACTAGAGTTTCTTATCGATACAGGTGATATAGTAAGCATAGTTAGATCAGACGTGGTGGAAGCAGATTGTCCCACATTTGATTATCAACTATGGGCCACAGACGGTAGTCCGATAGGAGTCAGGGGGATGACAGAATTGACGGTAACTTTAGGCCAGAAATCTTCATTTACATGGAACTTTCTCGTAGCCGATATCAAGAACCATATCATTGGGATGGATTTATTGACGCACTTCAAACTGACTTTAGATCCCAAGTAGAGAGAGCGACATCAATCAGGCGTAGCGTACATGACGAAAATGTCAAGCGTGTGCGAATGAAGCATGGTAAATGCACCATGCTTTTATATTTGTGCATTCGCAAGCTCGCACGCCATTGGTTAACGGCTAATATCGCTTGTTTTAATTGGTACCGCATGAACGAAATTTAAATTCCATTTAGCCAGTATGTCGGTGAATTGATCGGAGTCGTTACAAAGCCTTTTGAATTTATCGGAAAGCTAATAATAGTCATCAGTAAATTTACAGATATGATTTTTTAAATGAAATTTTCCAAAGATGATAAATTTATATTGATAGAAATTTGACTTAAGCAAAAGTCCTATGATAATCCATATGGTACTCTTAGCAGGTAAATTATCAATTGATGCGTGGGATATTATTACAAGTATTTAGATCAATATTGTGAGCTCATGCTTAACGCTGATATCGGTACTTTGCACCACAGTAACCGTTGAAGTTATCTTTGATTGCATTATTTCATATGATACGAATATAAACAAGTTTTACTGCGAACTAAGTGTATATTAATATGAAGTCACTGCTGTTCCACTTATAAGGATGTACGCTCGTTTAATATTTTATAGAACTGAAAACATATGAATATTCTCGCGCAATTACTTGACGTACGTTTTATAATATAACGACAAAGTCTAATAAGGAAGTATCCACTCATGGTTGTAAATGAAATGAGTTAAATGGTTGACAGGATATATCAGTATATATACTTTTGAATTGTGCGTAATTTCAGTTTTGGTAATCTGTACTTGACTGGCCTGACTTTCCTCAGCAAAGCTCCATTTGTTCCTTTTCTACAATTACGTTTGTAATTACTCAATTTTGACAATATACACCTGCTATTATTTTGTCTTTGAATCGTACAAATTGGAGACGTTTTGCAACGGGTAATTTAATAATTCTGTTTTTCACGTATATTTCTTTCCAGGTTATTTGATCGGGTGTTTTGCTGCATAAGAAGTTCATATTCCGTTTGCCTAATACTAAGTTATCAAATTAATAATTAAGTACGATCAGCATGGAAGCTAATATTAAGTTTGAGGACACAAGCAAATTAGCTCAAGATATAGCAGACATGAATTTAATAGATGTGAATGAGAATTCTATCTTATCAGATTCAAATGGGCAATTAACGACTGAAAATGATTTCGCATCTATGGGGTTCTCAGTTACTAATAGGTTTGGAGCCTCTACAACTATATATTGTAACTGGGAACACTCATGTTTTTGACCCAACATCAATAAGCTATTTTAGGATTAATTTACTTATGGTGTTTGAAAATAATATAAACTTAGAACCACAAATAATGTAAATTTTAAGAAAGAAACTAAAAGATACTTTAAGAGAATAGAAAAAGAAACACTGGGCGAAAACTTCACAAAGTGCATTATATCATACTTACAATTGATGCAAAACATATAAATGAACGTAATTACAAAATAGTAATTAAAAGAAAACAAAACGAGAGGCTCATTAAATTTAGCGAATCATCTGTTCAAAGAAGGAGAAAGGTACCACATATATCAATTCTTCATAGAATAATTAAGAGCTTTTCCTGAAAGATAAATTAAATTGTCAAAAAAATATTACAAATAAATTGATATGTTAAAAAATATGTTAAAAAATCATTATAAAATTTGTTTATAACGATTTCTTTATTTCGATTGATCATGATAAGCATATCACTATCCTTTCTCTAATTAACCCAATAATAAATTCGTATTTTAGTTTTTAACACCGGTTGAGTCAAAAAGTAGAGTTCCGTTATCCTTTAGCCGGCTCGTCCTTAAAGTCTAACATCCAAGTTGAAGTTCAGATTCCTGTGTAATTATTTCCCGTTATATTAATTTAGTCACCACTGCATCCAAAGAGGTCATGTCACAAAAAAATCCGCACATGAGCAACGAGCTCAAATTTGGTTTAGAATGAATAACAACAATAAAGTGTGTTTTTTATATTGGACAACAGACGGCTAAATTTCTATAGGTTATTTAAATTTGATTTGTATCATGCACCTCATGATCCCACAATTTAGTTACGCACATTCCTTTATTTAATTATTAATTTTATAATTAATTAATAAAAAGATAAATAATCTATCATTCAAGACTTGTAAACACGACAGAAACTGCTATATTACTACATTTCAGAAATGAAAATATTAGGGCTGCATAGCTCCATTTTTAGATAAATCGAACTAATATATTGGTAAATTTTAAAAGTTTCTCCGAAAGTTATCACAATTTTAGCGAAGTTGAAGCGGTAAATTTAGATTTTTACTATAAGATGCATTTAAATAGAAGTACACACATTAAAATATAGAAATTTTAATCATTGCACATTCTTCTGTACAAAAAATTTGCATCGATAAAAATTAAAGTATGAGACTATGAATCTGATGTCACTTATCATAGAAGCTTCGTTGAAAAGCAAAAAGAAAGTAGAGTAATCCCCGCTTTGCAGCATTTCTTAAGATTGTTGCGTTTTAAACCATGGGCTCACTCAAATTATATTACTTTGTAAATGCATTTCTTAATATTTAATGTTGTGCCTCATTACACTTTATTAGAGTTTTGCAAATTTTATCATTTAAGTCAAACACCTTTCTGAAAAGAAAACTCTGCAAATTAAAAAGTATGACCATAATTTCAACTGCCAGATTTATAATAATTTTAATAATAATACATTTATTTGGCAGGAAAAGCTAACAAGCCTAACAATTGAAATGATGTGATACAAATCAAAAGTAGAATATGTAGATATGAATTAAATTGTGACTATCAAAGAATTTAACCACAGGGAAGGGAGGAGTTGATAAAGAGAAGCGCTTTCATCAACTTCTTGATAGTTCGATCTGGTAAGAAAGAAATTCCATTTTACTAGGTAGGATCGACTAGAGTTCAATTCGTGAAAGGTCCGAGCATTAATGCGGGATAAACTGGTGTCGGATAGACGAATTTGAATGTGAGTTTGGAGGTGATGGCGGACTAGCTGCAGAAGTCTACCGACGGAGTTCCTTGTCGTGGATATTGAGTTTCTGTATGGTAGTACTGACTAAAATAAAGTCGACTAGATTGAAACTTGTGTTAGTGTCGCGTGCAGGGTTCACTGGCTTACGTTTAGCGAGATTACGACTGATGGAAGGCGAGGATACTTTCAGATGGTCCAGTAGACTTTTCGAGTTTCCGGTCGTTCACTGACACAAAAAATATTAGTAGAGCAAATCATGGCAAAGTATTCAATATTTAGATTTGGTAGAATAAAAATGAGAATAGAAATAGCCTGGGGATAAAAATAAATGTTATGGGTTAAAAAGGAACCAATTGCGCTTCCAAACAGACATCTCGCATAGAAATTTGTTAAAGAAGTGATTGTAACTCGCATTTTTAAATTCGTGCTGGGATAGGACCTTTATTTCCGAGGGAGTAGCATTTAATACATTAGTGGCTTTGGAAAAGAGATAGATTTTGTTAAAATTATTTGAAGTGTGGTTGAATTGGATTGAAGAGTTGCTAAACCGTGTAGCATAGTGGGGACTTGGGTCAGCAAATTTAGACAGTGATAGGCAAATTGTGAACTTATGAACAAAAGAAACGACTTGTAAGTCACGGGTAAACCGTAGCGGTAGAAGGTTAGCCAGGAGTAGGTGTTTGCTATAATTCTGGTTGTGAGGGAAGACTCGCTTTATAAATCTGGAGAAAATCTGTTCGATGGCGTAGGAGGAGGCTAGAGTGAGAAGACAGTAAAATTCGCTAGCGTATGATATGAGAGGTACGACGTAGACCTTGAACAATGTGAGTTGGAGAGTGGGGTTGTTAGAATTGAAGCAGATCAAATGGGCCCGCCTGATGAGTTTGGAAATAATATGTTTAAGATGTGGGAAGAAGTCTAGAGATTTTGAAAAATAGATACCAAGGTGCTTGTCCGAGTCTATTATTTCAATATCAAGGGGAAGAGAACAGAATGTGTCAGAGAAATGTTTCGTCAAACAAGTCTTAGTAGGGTTTAGATTGAGGCCGATTTTGCTAAGCTGCAAAAGGAGCGGGGATACAAACTGAGATAAGGTAAGGAAGGTTTGGATACTGTAGTTTTACTGAATACTATCGCCATGTCACCTGCATATTTAAACAGCTGGAATAAGTTCTCCTCAACCTGCACCTCTGCGAGTGTAAGGTTGAAAAGAAAAGAACCAAGTACGGAGCCTTGGGGACTCCAGATAGGATAAGAGCTGAACTCGAGTGACTATTTTCGACTTTTACAATTGTACATCGGGAGATAGTATCCTATAAGATTGAGAACGTTGCCGCAAATACCAACATTTAACAAGGCGAATTTAGTTTCAGAATATGACAATGAATCAAAAACCTTGGATATATAAAGGAAGAAGATAGTGTATTCATGACCTTTGGAGATAGAGGAATAGCAGTGATTAAGGACACTGACTAAGTTGTTGGCAGAGGAGCGGCCATTCAAGAAGCCATGTTGATTGTCAAAGAGGTAAATGTTATCCCGAGACATAATGAAAGGGTATATTAAGTTGTATAAGTCCCTGTCGAAAATTTTAGTGAAAGAAGGGACGATAATTATTGAGCGGAGATCTTATAATGAGGAGATAGAAGAAATCGTCGAATTAAGCCATTCCGGGGAAGAATGGTAGTCTCGGGGCAACAGTTGTTAACATCAGCAACCAGAGAGAGGAGATTCCAACTAAGGAGGGCAATCATGCTGACCGAGACACTGTAGTAATCAAATCGGTGTTTATAATTGATGTTTTTGATTGCTTCAACGACGGAGGTCGGCGAAATGTTGAACCAGCGTAGGTTCTCGGCATCTCTGTTGTCGACCGACTGAAGGAAGTTTATATATGAGGTTTTGGATTTTGTAGCAATTAGTATTTGCTGACTGCGCTTGTTTGTTGATAACCTGCTTAATGTGCTCATCGATAAGTCGGAGCGCGACAGCGCAAACAAGTGATTATGTGTGTAAGCTAGAGTGCGTGCAAGGTTGTCGCGTTCTTTAAACAAGGTGTTCAACTTGTCTGTCGCGTGTATGTGTTGAATAGAAATGGCAGAATTAAAGTGGGAGGATAAGACCCCATGAAAATCTGAAAAACATGAGCAGGGGTTGTCTGGGAGAATAAGGTCCCTCCAGTTAACGGCGTCACAGAGTCGGCGAAACTCTTCCCAGTCGGTGAATCGCCTGAATGATTTAATGCCCTCTCTAAGGATAAAGAATAGAAGAGGAATAAGGAAGGATACCTGACAGTGATCGAGATTATGGATAATCTCCCGAGATTGGATATTGGTCACATCTTTGTTGGAAAGGACTCAATCATGTTGGTTAATCCCTCGGGTAGGGAAGTGTACTAATCGATTTAGTAGATTGTCCGCAATAAGTCAAAGCAATGAGTGATTTTAAGAAGTTATTTTTTGCCAGTTTATTAGAGGGAGGATACGGTCACCCACAACCATGTATCGATCGTAGTGTTGAGAGAAAAATGTGGACATAAGTTAAACCCCACGAGTGTCGTCGATTATTGAGAGATTGGGGTGTCTGTAGACAACGAAAACAGGTACTCTTTGGTTAAGAATCAGTAGATGAAACGAGAAAAATTATAATCCTAGTGAGTTTGATGTAGACAAACGTTTGGACATGAGACAGGATCGGACATTGGCAGCCAGACCACCCCCTCGACCAAAAGTTCTGTCACTTCAAATGACAGTGTAACCATTGATGAGGAAAAGGACATCGTAGTGTATAGAAGAGGACAGCCACGTTTCAACAAAAAAGCACATGTCTATCTCGTTAGAGGATAAAAATGCTCGCAGTTATTTGATTTTTGACGTAAGTGATCTTCAGTTGATAAGAATTGTTGAAAGGGATACGTGGGAAGGACGGATAGACCAAGGAGGAGAGGTGAGCGAAGCTCTAAGCTGGCGGCCGCAGCGAGACGTGGGCTAATGAAGGTGACTGGCCGCTTGCTGAGAAAGATATTCCATCCGACAAAATTAAAGTAATAATTATTGATAAATTTAAACTACCGTGGCTGATGTAACTAATATTAATTTAAAGAATTATATGTTTTTTTCAGTTTTCTGTGCATATCTTGCGTGGATTTCTCTAGAAAGCTTCATTTAGCGTTTCATTTTTTCATTTTTCAAAATATAAGCCTTCAAAACGAGTTTGGGCTTTAGTTTGTGGAAATTGGGATTTTCCAGAAACAGGAAATTTAGTATAGCCAATACAATTTAAAAATAATTTATTGCGCGGGTGGTGGTAACATTTTTAAATCAAGCTTGCGAGCTTGAAGTAAAGACCAATCCCATAGTATTTAACCAGTCTGTGAACAACATAACAAAACTACCGCCAGCCGAAACGCACTGACGCGTTTCGACCTTCTATGATCATCATCAGAATACGACGGCAAACTGACTATCGAGGATCAAATTGCAGTGAATATATATGGAAATCAAAGTTAGATATGCGGCTCTCACCTTTAGCAGTCTCGTATACATTGAACTTGACTGGAAATGTCGGCTGCACGATTTCGATGCAGTCAAGAACATTAACTGTTTGCAGCTTGTGCAAAATAGACATATTTAGACAATACAATTTAACAATAATTGATTGCGCGTGTGGTGGTAACATTTTTTAAAATCAAGTTTGCGGGCTTGAAGTAAACACCGATCCCATTATATTTAACCAGTCGTCGAACAATATAATAAAACTACCGCCAGCCGCAACGCACTGACACGTTTCGACCTTGCATGATCATTATCAGCGTACAACGGCGAAATGACTATCGAGGACCAAACCGCATTGAATAAATATGGAAATCAAGTTAGATATGCGGTACTCAAAACTAGCAGTCTCGCTTACTTTGAATATGACTGGAAATGTCTGTTGTACAATTTTAATGCAGTCAGGAACATGAACTGCTTGCAGCTTTCGCCACATATACAAGTATAAGCAATACAATTTGATAATAATTCATTGCGCGGGGGGTGGTAACAATTGTATAAATGAAGTTTTTGAGCTTGAAGTAAACACCAATCTCATTGTATTTAACCAGTCTTCGAACAAAATAACAAAACTACCGCCAGGCGCAACGCACTGACGCGTTTCGAACTTCCATGACCATCATCAGAGTACGGTGGCAAACTGACTTTCGGTAACATGTCTGAACAGAAGCCGAGACATACTTCTCGTCCAGTCTTCCTTCACCCGCAGCTCCACAACTGCAAGATAGTACTCGTTCCTAAAGATGCTGCTGTATCACCACTACAACCAAAGTAACGCGGTCCTTGTCCGATTTTGCTCAGACAGCCGAAATACCTCATTATCATGCAAGGTGCGACACCTACACCAGTAAGTTAAGCAGGTTGAAACCGTTTATCGAACCGCCTGATCCTGGAAACATACACCCTTCTACACGCGTTTCAGTCACTATTTGCATACAATCTCAACCTAGCAAAAGATTGCTTTGCATAACGTATAACTGATAATATTTTTAACATTAATGTTTCGTTATTCTCCGTTTCAAATGTTTAACTTTATGCGCACCACTTGCGCCCCATGTCAGACGACATGACCTCTATTGACCCACATGATTCATTTAAATTTCTCAAACTCACTTGTCTCACGTGGTATAACCAGTTTTCTTAGCTTACAATTGTGTAGCATTTTTGAACAGTTATTCGGTATTATGCTATCTCTGCGGCAATGTTTGATTACGCTTTTGTGTAGCAACACTAAGTAGTCATTGGCTTTATTTCATGGTACAGGCCACTTTCCATTCATATCTCAAATTCATCATTTGCACAGTGCACACTATGAATATCATGATCACAAAGTGTAGCACACACTACCTCCGTTGGTTGCATTCAAACTCATTGACGGCGATCCAGCCTGCTCAGGTTTTAACTTAAACCTGTCCATTTCAGTGGCTATCTACTTTTCAATCCTCACATTGCGGCTCTGAAAACCTCACACTGCTCTATTTGGATTCACGCGGTATGATTGGTCACTACAGCTAACAATTTGTGTAGCAAATATTAGTGGTTGTTTGGCATCATATCATTGTTAAAACAACCAATAAACATGCTCCAGCCCAGCATTTACGTTATATTTAAAAAGATATAATTAGCTATGACAGAATAATAACCAAGTATATATCTGGTTTTGCGAAACTTGTACCAAATTATTTCAGTTATGACCAGAAGGATAAACAAAAAACAGCATGAACGGAAAACAAAATCTAATGCATGTATGTATTAGGTGTTGCGAACCTAGTAACAAATTAGTTCAGTTGCGATCAGAAGGAAAAACCAAAGGCAGCATGAACGGAAAGTATAATCTCATGCACATTCGTTTCGTGCTTACTGGTTACTCATCATTAGGAGCCGCTACTACGCCCTTTAACCACTATATATTTGGTCGAAGAATGTGGAATAACAGGACGGTACAATCTCCTAGACGAATGTGTAAACCTGCAATAGTGAAGCTAACATCATATAAAGTCTACGAAAATGTCGACTTCAACGCTAGCTCACATTATATAATATATATACCGAGTCTGTAAAAGGATACTAGCACTCATGGCTATTGTGTTAGTAACCGATACCAACATTATTGTACCGAAAAGGTACATGGTACTAACACTATGGTTTCCGAGTCGGTACATGATACCAACCTGATGGATATCAATTTATGCTAAAGTTCACCGAAATTGAGAATTACAACAATTTCTGAACACCTGTTACTCCAGTAAATCCATGCACTCTGGCCTTGATCGATATCAGTTATCACATTTCGCGGTAAGCATGACATCATTCAATTCAATATATTACAGTTAAATACTGTTTGTTGCGAAGAACTAATATATATGCAAGTATGTATTAGGTGTTGCGAACCTAGTAACAAATTAGTTCAGTTGTGACCAGAAGGATAAACCAAAGGCAGCATGAACGGAAAGTATAATCTCATGCACATTCGTTTGGTGCTTACTGGCGACTCATCAGTAGGAGCCGGTATTACGCCCTTTAACCACTATATATTTG